>PVIJ01003153.1:0-23293 GCA_004024925.1 Scalopus aquaticus
CCCCCACCCCCCCCCGAGATCTCGGTCTTGTACAGACAAGAGGGGCAGCCTTCATTGCAGGTAGAAATCGACAGGTGTGTTCTCACCTTGAATTATTCTCTTTAGGGTCTGAGGGGTCGGGACCAGCACGACAGGTCCTGCTGGAATGGATCACCAGAGAAGGAATGGAAGGGAGATGGAGAGACAGGCAGGCTCCGGCACTCGCGTGTCCGGGGGATATGGGGAGCTGGGAGGTGTAGAGAGTGATAGCACCAGGGAATCAAAGTCTAATCATTTCTTGGCCTAATCTACTCTGAGATTCTTCCAGAAGCAGAATCAACCTCTCCAACTTCCATCGCAGTGCCACCATCTAAAAGCAGTTTTTGTCTAAACTCTGTCTCTTCTTCTGCAGTAATCAACCCATTGACTCAACGTTGCCAGGGGTCAGGGGGAGAGAGAGCAAGACCAGCACCCCCTAAGACCCTTACAGAGCTGAGGTGGGCTGTACTCCAAGGCTGGAGACGGCCCCTACACACACACACACACACACACACACACACACACACACACACACACACACACACACACACACGCAGCCCTTTGCCCAGGTACTGTCTGCCCTGCTCTCCCACCTCCCAGACCCTGCACCTAATCACCCAATCCAGGACCTCGCCAGAACTCTGACTTCTAACCTCCAGTAAAAACAGCCTCCGGGGAGCTTCCCCCAGCTGTACCTGCTCCCGGACCACAGCTCCAGTCCCTGGTTTTGGTCCCAGGAGAAGCCCCTGAGATGAAATTCCCGCCTCTCACAGCCCCTCTGCCCTTTCCCGCGCCTGCGGTGCTGGCGGTGCGGCGCCGCTGAGAGATCCGCTGACACCCCTAGGCCCGGCGCCACTGAGGTCAGGATTGGGGAACAAGGAGGGGTGCAGCCTGCAGAGCCCAAGGAACCCCTGCGCCCTGGTCCCTGCAGGATCTCCCCACCCCCACTCGGCATTCTCGAGGCCTGGCACTGCCCCTAGTCCCTCCATGCCTCCCCGACCTCCACCCCCAGGGACCGCGACCCAACGCTCCCTCCTGCCCGGGACCCTCCAGGCGTCTGGGTCGGGACAAAGGCTTCCTGCTGCAGCGGGCGAGCGTGGCGATACGGCGCGGTGCCGCAGGTAAATACCCCGGGCCAGCCCGCCGCCACGCCGCCCACCCTCCGGCTGCTCCCGCCGCCAGGGCGCGACACGCCGTTCCAGCTGTCGCGACTCCCGGGAGACTCCGCAGCTGCGCGCCGGGCCAGGGCCCCGCAGGGCTCGAGCTCCGGACTCACCGGCTCTGGCGAGCTCGACTCGGCTCGGGCTCCCGCCTGGGCTCGGCGGCCGCCCCGGGATGCGTCCGGTGCAGGATCGGCGCGGTTCGCGCAGGAAGCGCCCGCTTGGCAAAGTCGGCAAGAGGCACCGGCTCAGTTGCGCACCGGCCTCGAGTCCGAGTGAGTCAGAGAGAGACGGCGGGAGCGAGTTATAGGGGTAGGGGGTGGGGGGAAGGATGCCGCGACACCCTCCCCCTCCCCGCCCCCCGCCCCCCAGCGGAGACGCAGAAAGCCACTCGCAGCCGGAGAGACACCCGGACACAAAGACCTCGTGCCAGACGCAGACCCAAGTTTCTCTCTGAGAAACACTGGGGGCCTGGGGCCGCGTTCCTCGAGAGAACAGACAGACGAACGGACAGACCGACAGAAGGGCCCTGGGACCCGGACATCCCCAAAGAAGCGAGTTACTTCCTCAACCGGGATGTCCCTGGTCGCCTGCTCGTTCCACGGATGCCTCCCCTGGCAGATTGCTCGCAGGGCAAGCCAGAGACAGGAGGGAAACTGAGGTCCCCAGGGGCGGCCGGTCCCGTTAACCCGGCTTTCCGCGGAGGCCCGCGCGGAATCCCGCCGGAGGGAGCCCGGAGATGCTCTCCAGCCCGGGCCCCTTCGCCCCTCTCCCTTGCCCCGTCGGCGATGGCCAGGGCACTGGCTGAGCCTGCTTCCTAACCCAAAACCCTGAGTCGAACTTCTCTCGGTTCCGGGGCTTTGGGGAAGGGGCTGGGATGAGAATCTGGACAGGGGAGGCGGGCTCGGGTTTCGCGTTACCTGCGTCGGCCGCGCTCGGACTCCGCTCTGGGGGCTGTAGCTCGAAGCTCCGACAAGTCTCCTCGTCCAGCCCGGGAGGGGGCGGCCGGGCCCGGCACAGAGAGGCCAGGACCGCGAGCGCCTCCTGGCACCGAGGCCCTCCGGCACCCCACTCCCCGCTCATGCCGGGGACCCCGGCCCTCAGAGCAGGCGCCAAAACCCGCACCGCGGCGGGACTGGGGCGGGGCAAGGCCGCCCCGAGAAGACCCTCCCCGCAGCAGCCCCCTGCAGCTCGGTTCGGCTTTTAATCACTTCCCCGCAGGGTCTCCGCCCCTCACGTGGCACCCCGCGGCAGCTGGCAAGTCTGGCGCCTCCTGGCCGCCCCCTCCACACGCAAGGACCGGTCTGAGTCCGGGAGGGTTCGAGGCGAGGGGGACGGGTTGTCCCGCATCCCGGAGGGTGCAAGGCCCCGGGAAAAGCCTGAGATCCGCAGTCATTGCCTGGTGTGACCTTGGGCCTCTTCGAGCCTCAATTGTTCTCTCTGTGAAAGGAATATAATAATTAAGAGTGCTTCACGGACTGCCTGGGGATATAAAGATAGTGTTTGTGAAAACACTGGCTAAATGGCCACATGCCACACACTGGCACGAAATAAATAAACCCATTACAGAAAGAAGGCTGGCCCGTTTGAGGGAGGGAAGACTTTGGGCGAGGTACCTGACGCGGGAAGTTAGTCAGACCTGCCCCAAGTCTTAGATCCGGAGGCAAAAGACCCTAAGTCTGAGGGGCGATGCCAACTGCAAAAGACTTTCTGGGCCCCGTAATCCTGCGGTCCGTGGTACCCGCACGTTGCTATGGCGACTGGAGGCAGCGGCCGTCTCTCTCCATGGCAACGGGAGGGGAAAGTTTCTGACGAATAGGAATCAGGGGCATTTCTGGAGGGCGCTCTGTTCCAGCCAGACCCACCTCCCGCACAGGGGCCATAACCACGAGACATAATGTATCTTTCTATTACGCATAACAAGGACCAGAAAGACTGAAACATAAAGCGAGGACTGAGGCTAGACTTAAGTCAGAACTCCCCTCCAAGAGCTATGCTGTGAGGTCCAGGAGCAGGTTGGCTGAGGAGCTCCGAGATGCTCAGCCCTGGACACCTATGGATCCCCAAAGGGCTCTCGTCCTCCGCGGGTCCCCGGCGGGGGCGGGGTGGGGGTGGGGGGTCCCTTCCTGTGTGAGGCTCACCTGAAGCTCCAGGCTCCAGTCCGTTTGCCTGCCCGGAGCTGGAAAGGAAACTTTAGCTGGAACCCCCGGAAGCTGCGGGGCTGGTGTGTACCCGAGTGGCGGGTGGGGGAGGAGGGTCTTTCCTTCTTAATTAACACGCTAATTGGAAGTGGCTGGGCGGTGACTCACGTTCCGGAGGGAGGAGATTCGTAGCTTCAACCCACCCCCACTCTCCACCGTGCGCCATCTGCACCGACCGCGCTAGCAGGGCCCCTTGGACTTATAGCTGTGCCCGGGGACAGAGGTCAAGTGGAGACCTGAGAGGTTCCTCGCCCACCAGACGGTTCTTCCCCGCGGGACTCGCTCCTTGGCTCTGTCCACGGTACTGAAGGCCCAGTTGTTAAACTGTCGCGTGGCACAGGATCAGGGAAGGGGGTGGGGGAAGAGCAGCGAGCTCACAGCTTCCATCCTGACCTCTGAATCTTGCCTTAAGAAAGGGCTAGGAATTCAGGCAGCAACAGAGCAGGTGCGATCCGGGTCCCATAGACACTATGCAGTCCAGGCCACCTTCCTGTGGGAGGTGCTCGACTGCTGTTCCAAAAACAGGTGAGGCTATGGAGTCCCCATTCGCTTCCCACCTGATGAGCTCAGAGACCCCGCCACCTCCTTCAGCATCCAAATACAGAGCGCAGCGCATGAGGAAGATGGGTGCTCTGTGGCCCTGTATAACACACTCATTAGCGGTTTCCCCTCTGGCAGGTTTGTGTTTATGTAAAATACAAATGGAAAAGAACTGCTCTCTGCCCGTGTTTATGGCAACTCTGTCACTCCGTGCCACTCTCTCCCTCCCCCTCCTGAGTTCCCAGGGAAATTCACAGAACAAAGCACCTTGCTTTTCCTTTGCAGAGAAGAAAAAACACAGGACCATAGCAAGGACCCAGGACTGCGATGCAGGGAAATCAATATTTTGCTTACAACGACTGGGGGAATTTGCATCTGAACTGAAGGCAAAAGAGTCTGTTAGGAGCAGAGCAGGTGGCAGAAGCCGAGAATTAACAGATAATTTCTCATTGTTCCCAGATTCAGCCTCCACACTCGGCAGGCAGTTCTGCAGTGTCTCTGGCGCCCCAGCAGCAGCTCTGGACCTGGTATTTCTCAGCTGAAGAGGGAGAAGGAGGTTTTGTTCTGACAAGGCTGTGGGAAGGGACTGGAGCTCCTGGGTCAGTCAATAACTATTGAATTTGGAGTGCGTGTGTGAGAGGTACAGAGAGCAGGAAAAAGAGCAGAGATAGAGACAAGAGAAAGACAGAGATTGAGAGACACAGGCAGAGGCAGAGGATGCGACAGAGATTGTAAATTGGCCAATCCAGAAATACAGAGAAGAAAGAAAGAGATGGAGAGACTAACACACATATAAAGGGGCACTCATTCAGGAAGAGCAATAGAAGAAAAATGTGTTTACATTAAGAAAGAGCTCTGCCCAAATGTCATCTTCTCACCCCCCCCCGCCCCCCAGATCAATTGCCCCTACCTATAGTCACATAACCAGTCCCAGCGCAGAAATAAAAGACAGTCATGTAAAGGTAGGAATTTTCCTCTCTAGAACCCTTTCTCCCATAAGCCCTCCCAAAATGCATCATCCCATGAAAGAGACCAAATCCAGACTCGAGGGTCCCTCCCAGGCCCAGGGCAAGACTGAGGGGGAAAGAAGTGGAGTTGGTACCCCTCGCTGCTGTGTCTCAGAGGGAAAACACTCTGAGCTTCAGTTTAAGGGTGGGGAGAAGCACGATGAGACAGTCAGCATGGCACAGCAGCACACAAGGGCGCCAGGCAGGGCACCAGGAGGCAGGCATCCAGGACTGGAGCACAGCGCAGCCACAGAGCAATCTGGCCCCGTCAGAGCATCAGTTTCCTTCTCTGCAAGATGATGAAGTTGCATGAGAAGCTCTTTGAGGCTCCTTCCAGCAATGACACTCGAGGATTTTATATGAGGAGGGGAGAGGAGGAGGCTGAGTGGGGAAAGGAAAAGGGAGGCGACCAGAAAGCAGTTTTTCTGGCTCTGAAGGAGAAAGGGCATCACAGATGTCTTCCAGATTCATTTGGGAACCTCCCCTCCCCCATGGCTGTCACCTCATCGCCAATCATGGCTTGAGTATCCTGAGTCTGTTCCCCGCCTCCCCTCCCACCCGCCCCCCCCCCCAGAGTGCTTAGAAGCAGAGAGGGGAATTGGAGGGGAGGGGGGGAGGCAGAATAAAAGTAGGTTTGAGGCAGAAACCAAAGGCCTCCCACTCCTTTGCCCTCCTCACCTCAGAAATAGCCCGAGTGTCCACCCCTGGTCTCTTAGACAATGGCTTCACTGCCCTGGGCTGGGTTCCCACCCGGCTCTGAGCAGCAACATCCTGTTATGTTATGCTACAAATAAAATAAATTAAAACAAAATAATCATTTCTAATAGAAAATTAAACCTCAGCAGGAAATTGCTAATGCTGTAGGCGGGAGAAATGAGCTCCTTTGACATAAACCGATGTGTCAGATTGTCTTCCCATCTCAATGCGATTTCTAAATAGGGAGCCCTCTCCCCTTCCCTCCTCCCCTTTAGCCCCCAGCAGAGATGTGAAGGGGGCAGTCTGACGTTCCCAGCTAGTCTCACTGCAGGGAGACACAGAGAAACAGACACAGGAAGATCTACTCTTTTGTCACACAGACTGGAATCGAGAGGATTGGGGGACCCAAACTCCAGGGCCCCTGAGCTCCTCTTCCCAAACTCCCCCCTCCTGCTGACCAAGGCATGTGGCCTCTTTTGCAAAGACTTAATTTACTTAAGAAAGTAGACATCAGTTGAATTTGCACTCACTGCTGGTGAAGAGTTACCTTCTATGTTGGGGATGGATCAGAAGTGACCTTATACCATCATCTGAAACAAACGCTGCTATGGAATCAATATGGAACAGAACAGCTTTATCAGTATTTCTAGGAGCCGTCACCCACTGCCCCCCATGCCCCCCACAAAAATTGCAACTAGCCAAATCTGGGTGACTTCTGTAAACCGCGCCATTTCAAGCCATCATAAGACCTGTCAGAGATTCATACTTGCATAAAGATGCAGAAGACACCCCAGAATCTCGAGTCAAGGCCCAGGTGCTTTTAGAAAGAGTCCAGTCTTGCTTTGATTCTGGGGAACATCCTTGACCATTCAGGCCTCCCGAGCCAGGGGCATATTTGCCTCTCTCATTCCTTTCCCATTTCTGAGGTCTCGTTTCTGCTCTAGACTCTCTGCTCTAGTAAACGGTGTTCCAGATCAAACTTGGGAAAACTGGACAAGGGCTCCCTCTTCCAGCTTGGCTTTGTGGGCTAACATAGGCAAGGAACCAGGAAAGCAGAGACAGGTTCAAGGTCAAAAGGCAGCATTGTCACTGAAACAGTTTTAGGGCTGGTGGGTGCAGGTCTCTCTCTGCAGTATTTGAGAAGTGAGAACACTGTTGGAGGGACGAGACTAGGAAGGAAGCCACGTGTGCTCCGCCTCACCCCTGACTGTGTATAGGGACAAGTTTTGGCATCCACCAGGCTTGTGTTCAAATCCTGACTATCTCTTATCAGCTGTAGCACTTTAGGTGCTGTGCTTTAGCACTGTAGACCTCAGCTTCCTCATCTATGAAATGGGGCCTATAGACCTGCTTGATGGTGCACAGGGATTAGATGAGTCAGGTTAAATGTCCAATATACCGTGACTGATTCATGGCAGGTGTTAAAACAAATGACAGTCCCTATTCCCTTTCTTCTCGCTCTCAGATCATAGAGGAACAGCCAGCAACACACTGTCCAGACCCACAGTCTTTCATCAGGAAAGTCCCTGAAGACTGCCAAGAGGGAATTTACTCCTTTCAATTCCATAATGAGCCAAAAGGCAGAGGGACGGAAACGACACGTCCAGAGAAAATTGCCTGGTTCCTGCTCACAGAAGCTAGGAGGTGACAGAGACTTGGATTCTGGATCTTCAGACCCCTGCTTAGTGCCCTTTCCTTCTGCAGGGGAAGATGGTGAGAATAATTTTTCCTCTTTTACAAAGAAATATATTTTAAACTTGACTTTATGATTAAAAAGAAATTGGAAGCAAATTACAAGGCAGTAAGAGTCACCCTTGTGTCTCTTTGCAAAGCTCTTGCCCTCTGCCCTTAGCCATTGCCATTGCCTCTTGGACCCAGTCGCTGGTCTAAAGAAAAGATGTTGTTGACAAAACCCAGGGCTGCAGCCAGACAGCTTCATGGCGAGGCACGTGCACGGTGCTCAGCTCTTGACAGGCCTTGAACGCCTCCGAGGGCAGCTTGGGGAGTCTCCGCTGCGTCTGGCTAATGTCTCTTGGTCAGAACCCAGCTTCCAGGAAAGGGCCAAGCTTTGTGAGACCAGGACACCAAAGACTGGAATTCTCCCCAAGGAACCTAGAGAGAGTTTACAACTTCAGGACTCTGGCTGTTCCACTAATGAAAAGAAACCAGATAAAATGCCAGAAGTAATTAAAGTGACAAATCCAAAAGGGCCCCGTCAGAACGGGGAAGTCTTAATCCTTGATTTCAACAGAACCCGAGCAGAAAGAACCAGCAGAGCATGCTTTGGGTCAAGGCCCCACAGCCCCCTGTGGACTGATGGATGGTAACTCCCAGGGAGAACAAATCTGTTCGCCAAATTCAGACTCCATCCAATCAGCAGAACAAAAATTCTTTCCCATCTCAGCTCGCAGACTTACCTACATTCCTGCTGTTCACCAGAGATACAGTAAACGGTTTTAGTGAGCCAACCCCCACCTTTATTCATACTCTGGTACAGTTGCAAAGCATGGTGTAGTTTACACAACACTCTCCCATATGTTACCTCATTTCGCACGATAACCCTGAGAAGTGGGCCTGGTTATCCTTATTTCACTAGTGAGGACTTAGAGTTTCAAAACAACTGACTTGGAATTACAAGCTCGCAAGTGGCAGAAAATACTCGAGCCTTTTCACATCATCCATTCATTCATGGAGCATTTACTGAGCGGCTGCTAGGACCCGTCTCGTCTGCACAGGCACACGAGACTCGGCCAGGTCTTCCCCCACCACACACAGCCTGCAGCGCTGCAAGTTCACGGCTCTGTCCGAGGGGACCACACGGAACAGGCGACCGGAGAGGCCACACATGAAATTGGTTTCAGATGAGTTATTTGCCCTCTTTGCTGCAGAGTTGCCCACACGCTCATCAACTGTGCCATTTTCGCCCGTGACATGATTCTCTCTGGATTTCCCTTCCTCCCAGATTTTCTCTCTCTCTGCTCCGCCTCCTCCCAACCCTGCCATCTACCCCAGAGTTCAGCTCTCATCCTTCCCTTTTCTGTCTGCACAGCCTCTCGTGTGATCACATCTGCACTGAGGGCTCCCAAGATGAAATACAGTTGACCCTTGAACAATATGGCTTGAACAACACAGTCCCACATCTAGGTGAATTTTCAGGCTATGTAAACCTACAGTTTCAATAAATGCAGTAAGGACCTGTAAAAGTATTTTTCTTTCTACAATTTCCTTAATAATAATTTCTTTTCTCTAGCTTACTTTACTGCAGGAATACAGTATAATCAGCCATTTATGTTATCTGTTTGACATCCAGTGAAGCTAGGCTACTCAGAGTCAAAAGTTATACTCAGGGCCTCCCTGGTGGCACAAGGGGCTAAAGTCTCAGCACTATAAAGCTATCGACAGCCACTGCAGCATGAGTTCGATCCCCGGCCAGGGAGCTTCCCACATGGCGCAGCAGACCTCTCCTGCCTCGCCCGCTGCTCCCCTCAGCAGTGTATTTCCGTCGATCTGCCTGTTCTGCTCCCCACTGTCTCTGGTGAATCCTCTCACCACCAGACACCTCTGGCCTATACCCCAGCTTGTATGCGTAAATAAATCTTAAAAAAAATTACACTCAGGTTTTTGACTGTGTTGGGGTCAGTGCTAACCCCCAAGTTGTTCAAGGTTAACTGTTGTGCCCACATTAATAGTAATAATAATAAACATTTACTGAGCACTTAACTCGGTTCCAGGGTCTATGCTAACATGAATTGTATCATTTGATTCCTGCAATGACACTGTTATGATCTGCAGCTTAAGGCGTCAAGTGATAGAGCAGAATTAGAAAACCCAGGCAGTCTCGCTGCAAGACCCAGACATTAAAGACTCGCGGTTCTGGGTCTCGGGCCCAACTTCCTCCTCGGTTCTACCTGCGTGTTTCTAAATTGTTCTTCTGAGCACACTGACCTCAGACCTCCCGAGTCCAGCAGGTCCAAGCCAGGATTCACGTTTTTCCTTCATAAACCTGTCCCACCTCCCTGAACAGGGACAAGACAAAGCCAACCTAAACCCCAATCTCAGAGCCTTGATTCTTCCCGATGTTCTCACTTTCTCCTTCTCTCTCCTTCATCCACCCATATCCACCTGCCACAGAATCCTCTGGTTTTTATCTCTGAATCTTTTGAACCCCGCCCTCCTCGCCACTGTCACTGCCCTAGCTCAGATCTCCACCTCCGTCTTCTGGATCAGGGCAATTGCCCTCTTAGGGCGATGCAATCTGTCATCTTCCCACTTGACATGGCTTCTGCTTTTTGCTTTTGCTTTTTTTTGGTTTTGTTTTGTTTGTTTTTAGGCAGGTGAGATGAGACCTAGAAGGAACCGGGGAGGCAGGGGGACACAGTCATTTGAGGTGCTGAACAACCTGTGACAAGACTTTTAGGCAAAATCAAGTCCTCCATGTGAACGGGAGTGAGCGGACTTTCTTGGTTGCAGCACTGAGAAGGGACAAGTGAGACAGAGGAGAACCCCCCACCCCCGCGCCCGCATCTCTGTATTCACGGCTCCAGACTCCAGTGCTCAGGCTTACTAAACTGAATTCTGATCCAGAGCTCAGTTTTTCCAGCCTAAAGGCGAGTGGAGGAAGGCCTGACTGATCCCTGCCCGCAAGCTGATGATGATGAAGCCGCGGGACCCATCTTCAAACTCTTCTGTGAACACATCAGCATTTGTTGTGTTGGGCATGGAAAGTTTCGCTGTGAGAAGAAATTGCTCCTTTTTCTCAAGCGCGGAGCCATTGCTGTGAGGCAAGCCTGTGTCTGCCGGGGCAGCTGACTGTTTTCCAGGATAAATTTCTGCTAATAACACAAAGTCATTACTGTGCAATTAGCGTTGCTAATGGGAATGCAAAGTTCCCTTCCCACTCCTTCCCTCTCTCCCTCCTTCCTTTCTTACCTCGCTCTGCTCTTTCTCACCCCTGTGCACACATTCCTCTGTGACCTCTCCCTCGCGATGGGAAGCGGGCTGTACTGGGAGATGGAGCCCAGAGTGAGGCTGTCCAAGCCTGGATTTTGACTCCTCCCAAATTTGCAAAGTGCGGAAGAGCTGAGGGCAGGGGAGAGAGCAGGGGTGAGGACGAAGGGAGGCACAGGTCAACGTGGAGAAAACCTGTAAAGGTTAACAAAGGAGGCTGCCAGGAGTTGTGGGGGCCATGTGCCCCTCAGGGTATGGAGCTGTGATCTCCATACATAGGTGCGCCTGGTCACCCTAAGCACTGTTGGTAACAGGGCATTTGCCCCAGCAGCTGGTGACAGCCAGTGCCAAGGCCAGGTGTGGGGCTGTGGTGGGTGTGGCTGAACGTGTGTGGGCTGCTGGTAGAAGAGCTTCACAGGAACATACTACGCTTCATTCTGAGTAACTGTTTCCCCTACACACACACACACACACACACACACACACACACACACACACAGCCACAGAGACATACATGCAGAGGCCAAATCAGACACAAGCCCCCAGGGGGATTTTTTTGCCATGGTCCTGAGAGCACTGGACAGGCTCTGACACGCTGTTCCTCTGGGAGGCCATTGAGTATCTAGAAAATCTTAGCTGTCTTCGTAGGATGTGAGGGGCAAGGGTTAAAACATGCGGGGGGAGGCTCAGAGCCCACTGGAGCCCGAATTCCTGAGTGGACTTTGTCGCATGGCCTGGACAGTCACCCACTGACCGGGGAGTGGACACCCACAGTAGCTGATGGGCCCGAACTCACTGCCCAGGAGAGGAAAGGTGAGAAGAGGAAGGGGGAGAATGGCCAAGCCAGGGCTGAAGGAAGATCCAGGGGCAGGGGCGGCTGGTGTGGTACCTGGATGCAGAAAAGCTTCCAGACAGAGCCGCTGGCCGCAGCCCCTGCTCCGGGAAGCTGCAGAGAGCCCGAGAGCCTCCAGCCAGCGGGAGGAGCACTGGATGTCCTGGCTTGTCTCGGAGCCAATTCCTTATGATTCCTGCACATGAAAATTGCCGAAACCAATCACTTCCTCACAACTGTGCTCACCTGGGGTGGGGGTCCGGTGGGCCAAGGTGGGGAGAAGGGGGGGCTTCATTATTCATTGGATTAAAGTGTTAGAGCCAAACAGCACAACAAAGGGAAGACAGTCCTTTTCTCTGAAAATCTCGTTGATTGTCAGCTGAGCGGGCGGTGAGCTGGGTCCCGGCTACCTGCCCTCAGGCCTGTGCGTGGCTTTAGACAACACATTCCTCTGTCCCTCCTGCTCCCCTCACACCCTGATGACACAGTTCCTTGGCCAAGACTGTGTCTGTGAGCTGCCTCAGTCTGCCTGCCCCTCACCCCCACAAGGCCCAGAGAGGCAAACACGGAGTGTCTCCTTGGTTTGAGCATGGTTGAGAGAAGGGTTAGACACCCGCCCCCTCAAGGGCCTCTCTTTCTGCTGTCTTAACTGCCCTTGGACTTCATGGTAATTATTCAATGACCTGTCTCCTAAACCAAATAGAGACTACACAAAGCGCCCCGTGCAGGCTCATCTGTCTCTGTGTCTCACTGTGGTTCCCATTTTGCTTTGTGCTGGTTACCTAGTAGGAGCTCAATATATTTCAATTGTCTGGATTAGCTGAGATAGGAGCTCCATCTTGGGTGGTGCTGGTGGTGGGAGTTTTTTAATTTGATCAAGTCCTCCTTGCAAGGAGGGAAGGAATTACCAGGTAGCAAGAAAGGCAAAGGGAGTGTTCCAGGCCCGAGACTGCTGCGGCAGGACCGCCTGGAAACCAGGACCCACAGCAAGGGCAGCTGCCTAAAAGACCTATCAGGTGAAGCACTGGGCTCTTCCCAGAATGCTCAGTGGCCAGATGGACCAGGCTTCAGAAGAATTTTCTCCTCTCTCCCTGGCCCCGATGCCTGACAGTTCCATACCTAGGAAACCCTCTGCCTTGAACCAGGGCCTCATTTCCTTCCCGCTGTTTCATGGGGAAACTGTTGCCAGTTCTTGCCGCCACCTCCAGGTCCCTTCATGCTCCCACCCGAGTGGAGACAAAAACCTTCTTTCCTTTTCTTCAGCATGGCTGGCAATGTGGAGAAGAAACTAAGAACAAATAGGTGAGGAATTACAGACTGTGCACAAAGTTCTGGCGGGTCAGGCTCCCCAGGCACGACCACCGACTGACAGCACAACCTCTGACCGAGAGCACAACCTCTGACCAACAGCACGTCTGGCCAGGAAGGCAGGTGCCTCTTGCAGGTGCCTGGCCTGGTCCTGGCAGGAAGGCTGGGCTAGTGGGGTGGGGCCGAGGCTGGGTTCTCTGAGGTCCCCGTTGCATGGCGGGAGTGCCGGGGTCCTGACCGTTGACCTTAAGCCAGTTCTGTAGCTCAGCCATGTGGCCACTCATGCAGCCCCAGGGAGACTAAAGCTAGAGGCCACCAGGACCAGAGGTGGAGCTGAGGTCCCAGCCTACACCCCGAATGTCAGCAGCCAGCAGGGAAGGTCAACGCCCAGGGCAGGTCCCAAGGCAATTGCCGCAAACACAGCCCACCTCTAGGGGGTGGTGTGTGGTGTGGGTGAGCAACCAGCAAGAGGAAAGAGCAGAGCAGGAAGTTTCCTTTCCTTCCCCCCCACGCCCCTGCTCCCAGTCCTCAGATGAATTGGTCAAGTCCTGCGAACCTGTCTGATAAAAACATGAAATAAGACTACAGAAAGCTGTCACCAGAGTTGGGTGATCTCCATTTGCAATCCAGGACCATTGCCAAGAGGCAGGGCCAGAGGAGGTGAAGAGCCAGGGCCGGGGGTTAGATCACAGAGGGGGTGCGACTGAGTCATTGTATCACCCCGTCTCCCGTCTCCTTTCCTTTGTCTCTGAAAGGGGCTAACATGACCACGTGTTCGGGCTGAAAAAACCTAGCACACAGCAAGTGCTTAATAAGTGGCAGCTCCATGATTATTATTTAAAGACAAAGATAAGATGGCTTTACTGAAGTCCCCTGCATGACCCCCCCGTGGAACACCCCAGCCTCAGGAAAGCTTTCTCGCCCCCCCAAGGGGAACAGTCCTGCAGGAGTGGGCCGCTGCTGCTCAGGTGGCAGGTGTGTTTGCGGCCTGGAAATTTTCAGCTGACCCCTTTCTTGACACTGAGGTGGGCACCCATGGAGGAGAGGGCTGATGGTTAAATTGAGCCACTTGGGCATAAATTATGAATTGGTGACCTTTCTTGGCTTAATTACTCCCACTGCCGTGCGGTCCAGGCTCGGCACGAGTCTCCGGGGGGCAAATGCTGCTCACAGCCAGCCGGGCCGGGGCCTGCAGCTTCTGCTTTCATCCACCCTGGTTAGTGTAGCTATTTCCGTGGCAGGAGAATTTGCTCACTGTGATGAAGGTCACATGTGGGACCAGGACTGGCCCCCTTTGGGCTCTCCTAATCCCTTTGACCTTTGCAGAGTCACCTTATCCTTCTTTTAAGCTTTACATCATCAGTTCAGTTTCTTAAAAAAAAAAAAAAATTGCACCTGAGGGCTATTAACAAGACTGTCACACTAACAGATTCGTGGGTTCTTGACACAGGCTTTCAGACCAAAAGCTCATGGGTGTTCCATGGAGGGGCTTAAGGGGAGTTGTGTTAGTTTGCAGCCTCGAGAAGGGAGAAACCAAGAGGTTGACTTTTTCATTGAAATTTTCAAACACATACAAAAGTAGGCAGTAAAACGAAATCCCACCTACCCGTCACCTAGCTTCCAAAATTATCAACATTCTTCCAATCTTCTCCATCCATTTATTTTCCTAAATTCTTTTTGAGCAAATCTTACATATCATAATGCATCATTTCATCTGTCAATCCCTTTGCATCATGTCTGTTAACATCTCTCATACTTATATGTATATATGTCAGCCTAATAAAAGAACAAAATAATAATTCTCTAATTTTACTTGGTCTATAGTCAAATTACCCAGTTGTTTAAAAAGTGTCATTTTGTAGTTGGCTTACTTCTACTGGGATCCAAAGTGGTTGGATAGTAATAGCAGCTTCTGGCTTTCCATATACAAGTTGGTGTCCCAACTGAGTGACCTAGTGAACAAACAGCCAAGGACAGTCATCAGCGTGAGTGGGAATGGTGACTTGGTGGTGGGAGGGAGGGGGGTCTATTTCCAAAGATAAGGCTTGAGCCCCAGAAAATTATTTTAGTCTTGGGCTTTCTGAGAATGTGCCCTGGATCCTTGGGAAGAGTGCTGTTCCTTTGGCGGGTGTAACAGCCGCCCTCTGGGAGAGACCTTGTGTGATCGTTACAAACTGGGCCTTGCCAGCGCCTATGTGCCACCTCAGCCTCAGAAGCTTGGCTGCCTTTCCATCATGGACTTAAGGAGCAGCCCCTGTTCTGAAAAGAGAACTGGGTAAATGGGCAAGGAAAAGATACAGGTCCGATGCTGCAAGAGTTTACACAAGACAGTGTCTTAAGCCTTTGTCAAGAGCGTGCTAAGAAGGCCTTCCTGGCGGCACTATGAAGCTATCCAGAGCCATTGCAGCACGAGTTCGATACCTGGCTGGGGAGATTCCCACATAGCGCAGCAGACCACTGCTCCACTCAGCAGTGTATTTCAGTTAATCTGCCTGTTCTACTCCCCACTCTGTCTCTGGTGAATCCTCTCAACCTCCTAACACACCTCTGGCCTACACCTCAGCTTGTATGCATAAATAAATAAATCTTTAAAAAAAAAAAAAGAGTGTGTTAAGAGCTGCAGAGCCAAGGGAGAGAGTGTATTGGGAATCGGGGGAGCTTCCAGAAGAGACATTTTGACCTGGTCCTGTAGGCGCTGGGGTTCCCTAGGGGGACAAGGAGTCATATCTCCAGATTTGAAACCAGAAACAGACACAGAAACCAGAGAGAAATCAAATATCTATTATTATAAGAGAAACTGAATTAGAGAAAACAACTTAGACCCAAAGCTCAAAGGGGTTTCCTATTCCTTATCCTGAGTAATTTAAAATTAAGTGCAACACACACTACAACCGATAAAGGGCTGATAACAAATATCTACAAGGAGCTCACACAACTCAACAAAAACAAACTCAACAATCCAATCAAAAAATGGGCAGAAGAGCTAAAAAGACACTTCTCCAAAGAAGAAAAGCAAATGGCCAACAGGTATATGAAAAAATGTTCAACATCACTTATAATCAAGGAAATGCAAATCAAAACCACAATGAGATACCACCTCACATCAGTGAGAATGGCGCACATTAAAAAAACAGGCAACAACAAATGCTGGCGAGGATGTGAAGAAAAAGGAACTCTCCTACACTGCTGGTGGGAATGCAAACTGGTCCAACCACTATGGAAAGCTGTGTGGCAGTTACTCAAACTGCTAAAAATGGAGCTTCCATATGACCCGGCAATAACACTCCTGGGAATCTACCCAAAAGACACAAGAACACTAATCCAAAAGGATACATGCACCCATATGTTTATTGCAGCACTGTTTATAATAGCTAAGATATGGAAACAACCCAGATGCCCAAAAATACGTGACTGGATCAAGAAGGTGTGGTACATATATACACACTGGAATCCTATTCAGCATTCAAAAAAGACAAACACAAGCAATTCACAGCAACATGGATGGAAGTAGAAGGGATCATGCTTAGCGAAATAAGCCAGAAAGAAAGAGAAAAATACCGAATGGTCTCACTTATAACAGGAATATAGGGGAACCAAACAAGAGAGAGACACTCAGCGAGGGAGGGGGAGGATAAGGGCTCAAAATGGGGTAGAAGAGAGCACAAGGGACTATGGTGATGGGTCACCCATCAGTGGTGGGCTACCCAAGGGGAATACACAATGTAAAAGATATAAATAACAATAAAAAAATAAATAAAAAGTAAAAGTCATTAGCATTTAAAAAATAAAATTAAATTAAGTGCAACAAAGAAGCATAGAGGATGGAAACAGCAGGAAAAAACATTAAAGAAATACCCGAGATTTGATAAAATGTTACTTTGGACAAATCAGCGCTTCACTAGCATAAACCCTGGAGAGCGGCATCGAGAAGCTGGTCTGAGGCACCTGGACCAGGAGAAGCTGTGGGTGGGCTCAGGGAGACCTTGCACATGAAGAGAGACGAGGCTTCCTGTCTGCTCTGCGACCCCCATATCCTTGCCCAGTGTGCTCTCCTGGACTGGGGACTCTGCCCAAGTCCTCTCAGTCATATCTTGTCCCTCACATGTTCTTTAAGAAATCTGCTCTTGCGTTACTTCTTAATCCCCAAGTCAACCTCTGCAGACCTGCCCCCCAACCCCCCACACTCCACCCAGCTCCTTCCATACCACGCAGATACAGTTGCTAACGCTAAGCCATCTCTTGTGGACTTCTGGGAGGCCACCCCTGCCTTGACTTTCTTTTGTATCCCCACAATACTTAGCACAGGTACTTTCTCTTGGCAAGAGCCTGTTTCATTAATTCATCCACTCAACTAATGGCCAAACCGGGAACTAAGCACAGGAGCTACAGCAGCAAGAACAAAACAAACTTTCACCTTATGAAGACTATAACCTAATGGGAGAGATGGGCGGTGAACAAATAACAAGTATAAACTAATATCGTATTGTCTAGCAAGAAGTGCTAAGAAGAAAAATAAAGCAAGGTGAGAAAGACGGGGTGCTTTCATTGGTAGGGTGCTCAGAAAATGCTTTCTAGGAGACAATGTTTGACCAGAGTAAAACGAGGGAGTAGGACATTTGATATTCAGGGGCAGTAAATCCTGTATAGAGAGAAGAGGAGGGCACAGGCTGTGAGGTGCTGTGCTTAGAATGTTCTGGGAGCATCAAGCCACATCAATGTGGCTGCCGTTGATGAGAGAAAGGAGGGGGAGAAGGCAAAATTGGAGAGGTTGTACAGGCTGTGCTGACCAATATAATAGATGCTAGATACACATGGCAATTTAAATTTAGATGAATTTAAATGGAATAAAATTAAAAATTCAGTTTTTCAGCTGCTGTAGCCACATTTCAAGTACTGAATAGCCACATGTGGCTACCATATTGGATAGCACACATATGGAATATTTTCATCATTGCAGAAAGTTTAACTGGGCAGAACTGATATAGAGGTTTATAAACCTGAGTGAGGAGTCGAGACTTTATTCTAAGAGTTATGAAAGCTTTTTTATTTTACTTTAGATTAAAAAAACTTTTAAATTTTATTCTAAGAACTGGGAGGCTTTGCAAGAATGGTCATGATCTGATTTGTATTCTAAACAATTATTCTGGCTTTATAGAGAATAAGATATAGGAAACCAAGGATCAAATTGGAGAGACCAGTTAGGAGACTCTTGCAATAATCCAAGACAAGGGCCTCCCTGATGGCGCAACAGGTTAAGCACAGCACTATGAAGCTATCCAAAGCCACTGCAGCATGAGTTCGATACCCGGCCAGGGAGATTCCCACATGGCACAGCAGACCTCTCCTGCCTCACCTGCTGCTCCCCTCAGCAGTATATTTCAGTGGATCCACTTGTTCTTCTCCCCACTCTGTCTCTGGTGAATCCTCTCACCACCCCACACCTCTGGCCTGCACCCCAGCTTGTATGCATAAATAGATAAATCTTTTTTTTAAAACTGTTCCATTTAAAAGTAACAATAATAATAATAATAATAATCCAAGACAGAGTTGATGGTGGTATGGACCAAGATGGTAGTGAGGGAGGTGGTGAAATGTAATTGGATTCTGAATGTATTTAAAAGGGAGAATGAAAAGATATTGCTAATTGATTGGATGTGGGTATGTAGGACAGACAGTGGGTAATAACGACTCTCAGGTTTTTGATCTGAGAAGCTGGGTGAATGGTGGTACCATTTGCTAAGCTGGAGATTCCTGGGGGTTAGAGATTTGTTGGTAGGAGTGAGGCTGGTGAGAAAACCATGCATTCAGGGCCTCCCTTGTGGCGCTGTGGGTTGAGCGCAGCACTATGGAGCTATCCAGAGCCACTGCAGCGCGAGGTCGATACCTGGCCGGGGAGATTCACACATGGCGCAGCAGACCTCTCCTGCCTCGCCCACTGCTCCCCTCAGCAGCGTACTTCGGTCATCTGCCTGTTCTGCTCCCCACTCTGTCCCTGGTGAATCCTCCCACCACCCCACACCTCTGGCCTAAACCTCAGCTTGTATGCATAAATTAAATCTTTAAACAAAAACAACAACCCATGCATTCAGATTGCATGTTTTAAGTCTGAAATACCCACTAGATATCCATGAAGAGATAAAAGGAAGCAACTGAATATTCAAGTTTCGATTATGAGGAAGAGGCTGGAGATAAAAATCTGAGAGCACACCCTTAAAGCTGTGAAACTGGTTGAGGTTGTCCAGAAAGAGAATAAAGCAGAGAGAAGACGTCTAAGAACTAAGTCTTGGGACATCGCCATTTAATTGTTGGGACAAAGAGGATTCACAAAAGTAACTAAGAAGATACAGCCAGTGAGGTGGGTGGTGCCTTAGGAGGTCAAGTGAAAAAGTTGTTTCTAGAAATGCAACTAAGAGGTCCAATAATATAGCCTGAGCTAACCACCAAGCACTAACCATGGATTGGCGGTCACTGATGCCATGGATTGAAAAATGTTTTTGCATCCCCCAAATTCATAAGTTGAAGTTCTAACTCCCAGTGTGGTAGAGTTTGGTGTTGAGGTCTTTGAGAGATAATTAGGTTAAGATGAAGTCACAGGGGTGGGCCCCCTTGATGGGAGGAGTGCCAGGAAGAGAGCTCTCTTTAGGAACTGAACTCACTATTCTAAAACTGTGAGAAGTGTTTGTTGTTTACGTCACTCAGTCTATGATATTTCGCTATTGCAACCTGAGCTGACTTAGATCACTGGGGACCCCAACAAATGTTCTCTCTGGAAGTGATGCAACAAGAAAATGTATATCTTTCTCTATCCCACCAGATAAGCTCTCCCATTTCTTTTATTTTCCCTCTAGGCTTAATAAACCCTGCTTTTTTTATACTCCCAGGGAAAAGAGCTTCAGTGCAAAGCATCCTTTAGAATGGCCGACCACCAAAGGATGGGGAAAGCAAGCTGGTGCCAGACAGAATCACCAGATGCTGCGTGAGGAGGACAGACATGCAGACCTTGGGCCACTCCCCCCTTCTGCTCCCTGTAACCCTAGATAAACACCCCTGCCCTCTGCCAAAGAGCAGGACAGTTGTGTTTCTGACAGGAGTCTTCGCCTGACAAACGAAACTACTTTCTTTCTCCTCAAACTCTGTTTCTCTTGATTGGCCAGGGAACCCGAGACCAGCTGGCAGGGGCATGAGGGGCCTAGAGCGGGGGAGAGACATAATCAGAGAGAGTACAAGAGAGAAGAGTAAGCGAGGCTGTGGGGATAGCGGTTAAGGTTGAGTTTTTCAAGGAGTTTGGCCTTGAAGGGGCACCGAGAAATGAGGCAGTTGCTGGAAAAGATTGTGGTACCAAGGGAAGCCTTTATGTTTAAGATGAGAGATACTGCAGCAGGTTTATATGCTGATAAGGATGACCCAGCAGGGAGGGGAACTGATGAAACAGAAGAAGCAAAGCGAAGGCAGGAGCAGTGACCTTGAGTGGGGGAGGGGATGAGGGCCAGTGCTCAGGTGTGGGTTTGGCCTTGGTGGGGGTGCGGACACTTCATGGTTTCTACAGGAGGAGGTGGGCCATATGGATTCAGTCTGGAGGTAGGTGGGTAGATAGAGTTGCAGGAATCTCTAAATTCCCAGCGAAAAAGTATGCGAGGTCACCACCTGATAATGGGGAGGGGACATATAGAGAGGCTTGGGGGGAAAGGAGAAAGCACTAAGCAGTCCTCTCTGAGAGCAGGGGTATGAATTAACTAAGCAAACATGGGAGCACTGCCCGGCGGCACCGAGGGCTCACTTGAGGTTTGTGGCCATGAATTTAAAATGAGACAAATCAATATGGGTGGGTATTTTTTCCATCTATGATTGCAGGTGACAAGTGGGCAGAGTGAGATTTAATCAGGATTGGAAATTTGCCAGGCAAATACCAAGCATGAGAGGGGGCAAGATAGTTGATTGTAATGATGCAGTGATTGGGTGGCTGCATGTGGACATCTAAGCTGGGGAGCGGGGAGCAGGGGCTGGAGAGCAAGGGGAAGCATCAGAGTGACATCACAGGCAGGGATGGACGGCTGCTGAGGCTGAGGTTAAGGGGGCAGGAGTAGAGTGGTGAGCAAGTCAAGGAACCTAAAGGCCTGGGGGGAGTGGTGGTGTTGGGGGAGGGCGTTATATGGATGCGGAAGTCACCAATAATCATGACAGGTAGAGAGAATAGCAGGTAATGAGGCAGGTAGCGGATGGGTGGGTCTTTAGGAGAGCAGCAGATATTTGCAAAGAGGAAGGATCCTACTTTGTGTAATCTACAGCCTGTCCTTCAAAGCTGCTGAAGAATCCTGGGGCAGAAGGACAGAAAATCATCTGAAATCTCAGAGAGGGGAGAGGGCATTGACCCTGAGCCCCAGTCCAGACAGAGGACACTAGTGATGGGGGTGACCCAGATAGACAGACAAGGACTCTGATTTTACAGAGATTGTATTTCATTTGAGGAGGATAGATAAATACATATACATAAATAATACTAATATATAAGATAAAAACATAAGATAATATACAAAATATAAAATGTTTATCAATAATTGTTTTATTAAATAATATTAAATTTTAATATATAACATAAGCATCAAAATCTTAATAAACATTTGATAGCTAACTATACAAGATAATATCAAATCATCAGAAAGCGAAAATGAAAAGGTTGCTGTTATTGATAGTGTCTGGCTATGGGAGAAGGATGGAGCTGTTTCAATGCAGATTGTTTCAGTGGGTGTGGGCTTGGGGATCTGCCATCCCAAGCAGGGGAAAAGCAAATGCAAAGACAAGTTTGAGCCTCAAGGCAAGATCAGGAAAAATCAGGGTTCCTTAAGACTTTGGAGACCTGGCCCCAAACCTGAAAGAAGAATTTAGCTAAGCAAAGCCTCCAGGAAATTAGGATCTCAACTAGGATTGTTTGTCCACAATGCCTAAGGATGGATTCAGCTGAAAATAACATTCTAGAAGAATCACTGTGTGGCTCAGAAAAGTTACAGTATTCCGAATACCCTGCTTTTTATAAAAGTTCCACTTTTTTTTTTTTTTTTTGGCCCATGACCAAATTCTTCCTTTGTCTCAAACCGAAGAACATTTTTATTCTGTTTGCATTGTTGGCTGAACATTGCAACGTTGGATTTTCTCTCCCTTGTTCTCATTTTTTATTTTATTGTTATTCAGTGCAAAACAAAAAGCTGTGATCAGGAAAAGACAATAGTGATGGCTGGAAGAAGCTTGTCAAAATAACCTCCCAGTAGTAGCTCTGCTTTTGCTCAGCCCTAAGACTTTCATATGCATATAAAGGCCAGAAACTTATCACAAATGGCAGAAAATTGCATTCCATTAATTTCAGAGTCTTTGGCTCCAACAGTTCAATCTCTAAGAGCAGTTGCTTCTAGGGTGTTCAAGAAAACAGAGCACATCAGAATGAAAGCTATTTTGCTTATCTGTTTCATATTTTAGAATAGATTTCAGTACATTATCCAGAGAGATTTTGCTCTGAATCATTTAGAGTCAGTTTGCCTGCACAAGCCCTTGACTTCAACTTGAAATAAAAGCTCAGAAACTGTGGGTGAGGTTGGTGAAAAAGCATCTCTTGAAGGAACCAGATTAAGAAAAGTGAAATGCCTTTCAAAATAAAGAATTTGAGAAGTGGAGGCTGAAAACAAAACTCAGAACCTTGGAATCACTACTCCACTATCTAGCTGAGATGTGTTCAGTCATGGTTTGAATTTCTCTAGTGAGGAGGAACTCATTACCTCTGAAGATGGCCTTTCAGTTTTTTAAGCATTTTCCCTGGGAGAAACTTCTTCCTGTGTAAGAGGCCAAGCTCATTCTCTGCTCCCTTCACCTTCTGGCCCCTGCTACCCTCTGGAGCTGTAACAGGGTGGTTCCCAGGAGTAAGGGTGTGTCCCAGGTTCTCTGTCCCACCCAAGGTAGGGTGGAACTGAGCAGGATATAAGAAGCTTGAGAAGAGAGACAGGGGACACAGAGAACACGCACAGAAGAGAGACAGAACACAGACAGAAGACAGGAGGAGACGGAAGAAGGATGGAGGCCAGAAGAGACCCAAGGAGCTGAGAGACTTGTAAAGAAGCTGCACTGGCCTGGGCTGATTGAAAGGGATGTGGGTGAGAGACTCGTGGGGGAGTTAACGATGGCTGTGTTGATTCTGGTTTTGATTTTGTTCTTTTCCTCTCAGAATTGTCTGACTGTTTCTGACCCTTTTGTATGGGTCCCTGTCGAAAGGTATTTTGGTTCCTCCCAGAATTGTCTGGCTGTTTCTGACCCTTGTGTGCGGGTCCCTGCCAAAAGCTGTTCTAGACCTGTGGCAGGCTTTCGGGACTTGCTTTGGGCCAATCCCGGTTGGGTGGACTTGTACCCACGAGGAGTTGGGTAACATTGGGTGCTTGGCTTAGATACTATATTCTTTGTCTTCTCTGTCCTTTCTAAATGTATTAAAGTTTCTTTCCACAAAAGGTTCTCTTTGTTTTACATTGATATGGCGGATGGCAGAGCCCATTTAGAACAGGGCAGGTCTGGGGGGGTCGGGGGTGCCCCTCTCCTGCCCTGTAACAG
>PVIJ01003153.1:23393-141585 GCA_004024925.1 Scalopus aquaticus
GAGGGAGGGAGGGAGGGAGGGAGGACAAGAAGACCTGGAGAAAGTCATGTGAAGAAACTGCACTTGCTTCTCAGCCTTGCACTTGTCCCAGGAATTTGGGGCACATGGAAGGAGATACTTGAAAGAGACATAGACATGGGTGAGAGGATCATGGGGAGGGTGACAATGGCAGCCTTTATCTTGACTTGGGTTTTGATTCTGCTCTTTTTCTTCCAGACTTGACTGGCCCTTCTGTCCCTTCCCTATGGGTCCCCGCCAGAAGGTGCCTTAGCCTTGTGGAAGCTTTTGGGCCTCAGCAGTTCTGCTCTGGGCCAACCCTGTTTGGCTGGGCATTTACCCACAAAGGGATGGCTCACTTTGGGTGTTTAATGGGAAACTATTTAAACTATAGTCTTTCTCTTTGTTGTACACTAAATGCATTAAATTTCTTTCCACTGAAGGTCTTACACACTAGACTATGTTTTGGCCTTGATGCAGTGGATGGCAGAACCATTTAGAGTGTTCAGGTTTAGGAGAGCCATAGTACCCCTTACCCTGTCCTATACTATTTCTTTTCACCAACCTTCTCCCTTTGCAAAGCAGCAGCCGCAGCTCCTCCAAGGCTGCCGGCCTGGGGCCATGCAGGCATCTCTTTTACAAACCTGTCCCTTTCAGGGCAGCTCTTTCTGCTGCCTGTGTCTGTGTGTCCTCGCCTTTCCTTTTTATAATAAGCCTTCCCTTTTGTATATAACTAAACACCTCTGCCTCGTGGGGAAACTCACCATGTGCCACTGAAAGGGGAGGGAGTTCTGATGAAACTTTCCTCAGAGGTAACCCAAGGACCCTGTTGTCTGAACCCAACACCCCCCCAAACTGAAATCAGGCCCCAAGGCCAAACATTATACAAGCATATGGATTTCTTATGCTTTTACGAGGAGGTTGTGAATCATGTTGAAAAGGTGATAAATAGTCATATGAAAAAATGAGCAAACACATAAAATATTGCATTCAGTTTCCTCAAAGGTCTCCACCTCTTCTGGAATCCCACACGTGAAAGGCACCGCCTCCCAGGGCAGACTCCAGCTACGGCGCCCTGCCCAAGCCTGCCACAGTATTTCAAAAGGGTTTTCGATGAAGGCCTGAAAATGAGTTGCCCCATCCAGCCTTCCTTTCAATCAAACACACTGAGCATGACCTATGTGTCCCATGCCAGGGGCTGGCACCCAGCAAGATGCAATCTCCCTTCCTGAGAGCTCGCAGCCCAGCTGCCAGGGAGCGAGGAAGCAAGTACCTTTCACAGCGGGCTGATACAACGACAGCCCCAGGCAGGTGTGAGGAGACAGCTCGATGAGCAGGGAGGCGATACCCAGACCTGGGGGTTTCCTGGAAGACTTTTTGGAAGAGACTGCTGAAGCTGGAAAAAGTTTGATATTTTGATTTTTTTAAAGAAATCCCCAATTTGGTGCTGATTCCATAGGCCTAACTTGGCCACACTCTCAGCACAACAGAGACTCTGGGGGCTCTGGAAGCTGCCACCCCATCACGTCACGATAAATACTCCAAGAACCACTCTCCTCGCCCATCGGGCTGTCTGCCCCCCCGGGGTCACAGTGGAGACTTCCCACAGTGGCTGTGCCTTCCCGACATCGCAGCCCCTCAGGGAGGCAACACTGGGGCACAACTCCAGTTGCTAAGGAAGAGATGATGTTCCTCAAGTGAAAACAGGACATGGTCCTAGGAACCACAAGCCAAGGTGAGGGCCCATGGGGAGGGTGACAATGGCAGCCTTTAGCTTGACTTGGGTTTTGATTCTGCTCTTTTCCTTCCAGACTTGCCTGGCCCCTATGTCCCTTCCCTACGGGTACCTGCCAGAAGGTGCTTAGCCTTGTGGAAGCTTTTGGGCCTCAGCAGTTCTGCTTTGGGCCAACCCTGTTTGGCTGGGCATTTACCCACGAAGGTGGGTTCCCACCAAGGGTGAATAATTACATCCTCATTAAACACTCCCTTTGGCTTCCCACTCATTTATTCAATATTGAATGTGAATGAAGTTTGCTTCATGAAAGACTCGGCTCAGGCACATTCCTATGGAGTCAACAAGAAGTTACTTTTCCCCTGGTGCTCATTATCCCCGCTGGTGCTCCTTCCAAAATCGGCATGTAGATAAAACCTTTGCAGGTGAAAAACAGTGCCCGTAACTCTGGATTCTTCTCAGACTGAAGATGTGACTGGGATTCTTCTCCAAAGGAGCCCTTCTCACTTTCTCCTTGGCACGATCCTTTTCACTGATTAAACCCATTCCTCAATGCAATAGCCACCAAATTTGTTTACGCTTCATGCCCACTGCAGCTGAAAGGGAAGGCTGAGGAAAGATCTCCTGTGCTGTATCCTCGGCACAAAGCTAAGGATATGGCTGCCGTCATTTCCCAGCCTAGCACAGGGCTGACTTGGGGAAGTTTCCAAGGCCTTGTAGTTCATTTCTTCATGGTTTGGTTTAGTCACCTGTTCAGAAGCTTTGCAATTTTCTCTGAATATTAGATTCTTCACAGAGCTTCTCCGAATATTAGACTCTTCATATTCAAATGTATTTCAAAGCCCAGATGGATATTTCTGGGTTGAACAGGCTTATTTAGGCAGCTTCCTCAGGCTAAGAACATCAAGCGCTGTCTGTGTTTGCAAGGATCATGACCTCAGATGGGGCCTCACGAAGGTTGGGGCAATAAGCTATAAACAAAAGAAACACAAGACATGTCCCTGCTGGAACATTCGATGGATGGAGTGATAGCATCAAGGGCATCTGAGCTGGTGGCAATTCAGTCATCCAGGACCCTTGGGTGCCTACCAGGAGTAGACCTGCTCTTTGGAAGAGCTACAAACACGGCCGTCCTCACTGACCAGCGCCTCAAGGTCCAAGGCTGATGTTCATCCCTAATCAAAATGAATGTAAGTCCATATTTCCAAAGTGTGTCTGATCATTTCTAATTTTATTTTTTGCTAATGTCATGTCAGATGTGATTAGATCATTGTTGTTCGGCTGCATAATGTGTCAGAGGCAGAACTCCTATCGGGAGCAGAAATGTCAACATTGCCCCTTGCTTATTGCTCACTCAGACTGATATTATTGGTGTGACTTCAAACCACCGGAACCCTCTTAAACCGTTTGTCTATTTTATGAAGGCTATTTTAGTTAAAACCAGACAATATGACCTAACTCAATAAAAACTAAGAATTTCAGGAAAACAAAAAAATACCTTGACAAAGGCGGTCACCATGCTAACCCCTTTAGATGTGGGGTTCCCATGTCTGCCTCTGGGTCTCTCTGGAGTTCCGAACCATCCTATATGTGGCCCCAGTAACGGCATGTATTAAATATTGGTAAGAATAATCTGCTTTTTTCTTTTTTTTTTTTTTAATATCTATCATCTCCTATGAAATTTTTAGGTTTTTTAGGGTATAGGCAATGGGTTGGAAAACAATACCCTAGGCTGTGCCCTATGAGGGCAAAATGTCCCTGTTAATCTTCCTGGGATACTTTAACACTTGATCTTCGCCAAAAGGCCGAGAAGTGATTTTCCTGGGATACTTTTAACAACCTTTTCTTTTTCTTGGAGCTGCTGCTGTTACCACCCGCAGCCTCTTCAGGGCCATTCGAGCCGCTCCCCCTTGGGAGAAAATTTCCTCTTTCTCTTGAAGATACTCTGTTTCCTTCCTCTTCCTGCTCACTGTTAGATTTCTGCTCTAGAGGCACTGAAATTTAGGACTTGTCCAGTAGACGCTTACACTGTTTGATGAGAACAAACACACTTCCAAGGAAGTGGCTTATCCACCTGGCTACTTTCAATGTCTAAAATCCAGCTCCGAGAAAGGTAAGGGTCTAACGCCTGGTTCTTTGGGAAAGAATTAAACTGTGATTTGCAGCCTTTGCCTGTTCCCATGGTGTAAATATTGCTCCCAGGCTGACCTGAAGCCCCCAGGGATTGTGCTGGGCAGCATTCCTGGTGATCTGGCTGTTGGCTCCCTCAAGCCAGGATGAGTCAGCCATAGCACTTTCCTCCAAAAAGTCTTTCCTGATCACGCTTCCTCTCCCCTGTCCACAGCTGGGCAAGAATCTCCCTCCCTGAGCCAATATCTTTAAAGGCAAAACCACAGTGTGCCACTTATTCAGGAACTGTGTGGGAGTCAGCATAATCCCCTGGCCAAAGCTGTTGGTGGCCTAATACTCAGAATTGGCCAATATGCTATTCCATTACTGATCAGCCGGCCTTGTGATGGGGAGATTATCCTGGATTACTGGGGTGGGTTGAATATGATCACGATGGTCCTAATCAACACAGGAGAGAGGCAAAGGGGTCCAAGAGATGACATGTGAAAGACTTGACCAGAGTAGATGGTGGGGTCATGAGGGCACACAGCAGCCTTTGGCAGCTGGAAAAGCCAGGAAAAAAAATCTCCCTTTGGGTGCTCAGAGAAAGAATACAGTCCTGCCAACACCTTGATTTTAGTGAGATTGTTTAACGAGACCCACTTTGAACGTCAGGGACTATTGTGAATGGAAAATAAAGTCTCAGTGATAGTTAGACAAATGGTTTATTAGATAACCAGAGTGAGGATTTGAACCCAGGAAGGAGTCCAAGAGATTTACTCTGAAAGAGCTGTTCCAGGGAACATGAGTTGGAATTTAGCTTACATTAGCAGTGAGCCATTGACATTAAAGGTGCCATTATGCTTAATAGGAGGGACCTCTAGGTCTAAATTGTCCTGACCTAATGATATGCTCATGCTGGAGAAAGGCAAGGCAGAGTTAATTATTTCCCCTTGCTAACAATAATAAGCACACTGCAGAGATGCAGAGGCTGGGTGTACATTGTTAAATCTTGTTTTTATCTGAAAAGACTAACTTTACCTTCAGGCAGAAGATTTCTGTGTACAGGAGGGAGCCTGAAGCTGGCTTTGCTCTCTGGCCTTGGTAGACCGAGGTAGGGTCCCCGGAACATTTTACAATATATTTACACTATAAAATAATACATTTGTGATGTTCTAGATAACTAAATTTATGACACTTTGTGGTAGCAGTCACAGAAAACTAATACAATCTGTTTCTTCCTCTAGATTACTAGCTCTCAATTTTGGCTACGCCACACTGGAATCACTAAGAATATTTAAAAATCACAAATCACAGACAGTGTTGTAAACCAATATTACCACTATTAAAAAATGATCTCATTTTTAAAATTACCGATGCTGATTTGATCATGATCGATGAATTTGGGTTTTTAAAAACACCCCCAAGGGCAGGAGGGAGCATGGACTTCTGATTCCATCAGGAAACTCAAAATTTCAGGACCTAACGCAGATCTATAGATCAAAACCTGCATTTTCTCAAGATCCTCAGGTGACATGTATGAACTTTAAATTTGAAGGGCACGACTCTCAAACATGAGCATTTTGAGGACAGAGGCTGTTTCCCCCCCTGGACCTCAGCACCTAGCAGAGGGCCCAGCGCAAAGTAGTTAAATATTAACAGACAGTTGAGTTCTGAACAAACAGGAACCTTTCACGCTAGTGATACAGGCATGAACTGATCATTTTAGAAAGATCTAAGATGATGGTTTTGAAACGTTTTTAAGTACAGTAAGTTCATTACACTGTGTTTGATGAGAACAAACACACTTCCAAGGAAGTGGCTTATACACCTGGCTACTTTTAATGTCCATTGATTCTTGGAAGCGGGAGACTTCAAGCAAGATGACATAGAAGGAAACGAATTTGACCAGGAGCTAATTGATATAAACAAGAGTTAACTTTCTATGGCACAACTCTGGCCACAAAAACACCACCAAATCTGCAAGTAAAGACCTAAATCGCTCTTAATAGTAAACAGTCATTTGTAGTCATTCACTCATTTTCCAAAGCGTTTATTCCAGTTCCAGCCCTCACTCTAGAAGCTTGAGCACCCTTGTGGACAGGGCCTCCCCAGGGCAGGGAGCAAGACCACACCCCCACTCATGCAGACCGGGGCTGTTGAGACAGGCTGATGAACCTAATGTCACATCTCTGGGGTGTGGGCGGAAACAAAGCACTTGGAGAAAGCCCACACAAATTCAACACGGAGAGGCCTGAGCCAGGAATCAGGTTTTTTCCTCATCAATGTTATTACAAAACGATGTTGAACAAAACAAGATTATTCAAGGACCTTCTGTAGAGGAGCTTTTTCTTTTGACTGAAGTCTAACGTGGAGCTTGACGATGGAAGACAGATAACAGAGGCACCGGCAGACGCAGCCCAGCCCTGACCTCTGGGTCCCTCCGTGGGTGGTAGCTCGGGTCTGGCAGGAACAGAGTGAGCACAGCAGAGGAGTCTTGCAGAAGAGAGGACAGAGGGAGCTTACATAGGATGCTGGGTACGCCAGGGCCAGGGCAAGAGGCAGCAAGGTGGCAGCATGATGCTTTGCGAGGGTCACTTCTGGGGGTTATGGATGAAAACCAGAGCACACTCACCCTAGTCCGGGACCAGGCCTCCCCAGACCAAACAGGCCCAGCGTAGAGTGAGACAGGGTCCCGGTACAGAGGTGACAGCTGGCAGGGATGAGGGCGAGGCAGACTCAGAGGCCCAACATCACACAAGAGGGACTTGCCCCCACAGTTTCTATTCATGTCCCACTGAACCCCAAAATCAAGTCCAGGAAAGACAGTCTTGTTACCCTAATGGGGGTCCATGCTCTCCTTGGTTGTGGGGGGGTGGCAAAGGGAACAAATCACCTCCACCTATAGTTCTGTCAAAGCCGTACCCAGCAGGAAGCAGGTGAACCCCCCAAAGAAAACATAGGTGTTGATGGGAATGAAGAGGGAAAACCATGCTTGCAGTGATAGTAAGTGCTAAGGACAGGGGCGAGCCCAGCAGCCCGTGGGCTCAGGAAGATGGCGGCGTTCCTAGCAAGGCATGTGGTCAGCCTGGTGCCTTGGAACTAGGCACCAGACACAGGGCTAGACCAGCAGCAGCCAGGGAAGAGGGCCACTCAGCTCCCTGCCCCCCTCAGTGCAGGATAGAAGCGGGGCTGGTGGTGCCCAGTAGGACTGGCCAGGAGCAGCAGGAGGGGCCGTGCAAGGCCGCAGAATGTGGGAGGAGAGTCTCCAACACCAGGTCACCCCGTTGACCCTCTGTCCCTATTTGAAGCAGCTGAGTGAGTTTGCCACAACAAAGGACTTCAAAATAGCAATTTATTGTCCCACAGTTCTGGGGGCTTGAAGTCCAAAATCAAGGCATCGGTCACTTCCCTGGGCTCAGAGGAAGGCTGTTCCCAGCATCTCCTCTTGGCTCGGAGACGGCGGGCATTTTTCTGTATCTTCACATCGTCTTCCTTCTGCGTCTCTGTGTCCAAATTCCCCTAGGGCACCAGTTCTATTGGATTACGGCCACCCTAAAGACCTCATTTTAACTTGATTGCCTTCATAAAGACCTTATTTTCAAATAAGGTCACATTCCAAGGGACTGGGGGGTTAGGGATTCAACAAATGAATTTGGGGGTGGGATGCAATTCAACCCATAACAGCTTCTTGGTGCCAAGAGAAAATTCTGGCTGTTGTGTGTGTGCTGGGCCAGAGGCAGGACTGCACATCAGGGTTATTCCCAGCAGCCGTGCTCCTGGTGCTGAATTCCAGCCCTGACGGAACTCACAGGCTAGTGAGGGAGAAGGACTTGCAAACGGACTCGCTACAAGGCATTCGGTGGCACGGTAGACACAGGTTAACACAGTGGTGAGAGCCCAGGATCTGCCATCTGTCTGCTTATGCCTTCTGGCCCTGCCACTTAAAAGCTGTGTGACCTGGAACAAGTTGCCCAGCCTCTCCCTGGCCTTGTTTTCTCATCTATAAAGTAGTTACGAGAGTAACTGCCATATTAATACCGTGAGTATTCATTGAGTAATGGCTCTTGACGTCTAGCAAATGTTATGGACACATATTTGTTAAATAAAACCATTAAAGGGGAGCCCAGGGGGCTGAGACAACACAGAGGAGGGACACCTGCCCCAGATGGATGCTTAAGGGACCTCTAGGTGCTTCCTGGAGGTATACAGTGTGGCAAGATGGAGGCTGGGGGGACTTCTGGGGGGCGTCAAGGCACTCTGGGGATGAGGAGGTGAGGGCTTTGACTCCTTTGGAACGACACAGAGAGGAAGGTTAGGCCAGCTCAGCCACACAGTTGGTTCTTAGAAGGGAAAATGTCTACAGAATAACCCCCTCTTCTTACCTCTGCGAAGTAGTCCGGGCCGCTCTCTGTTCACACGCAGGCCAGTTACAAGCTTCCAGTTCCCTTCCTGTGGTTACCAGGTGCTCACGGAGCTGCCTCTACCGACGAATCTGTGTCCCTCCGAAGGATTCAAAGGTAGATATCAGCAAACAGGCTGGTTGGGAACCCCACTCTCCTCTAACCCTATCCCAGCGTTACTCCACCGCCATAATGGTTTTTAATCACCTTGGGGGTCTACAGTCATCCAGTCACTTCTAAATAAACTGCAGTTTGAAAAATTGTGCTATCCCCGAGGTGTGGACAATGAAAAGCGACCTGATGGCGAAGCTGCAGTGAGAACCACCTTCAAGCTTTGCGAGCGGTCACAAGCACCTTTGCTGCCAGGTGGGGAGAGGCCCACAGACGCCAGAGTCAGAGGCACGGAAGGGGCAACCCCCATCGAGAAGGCTTCTCTCTGGGGCCTACAGTCGAGGCCAGAGCCGGGCACTCACCTATGACCAGGCCTCTCCCCGGGCTCTTGGTCCATTGCAGACAGAGCCAAGACCCCCCCTCCTTCCCCAAGTGCCGTGACCAGTATTGACAGGGCCCCGCGAGCTCGCATCATTTCCACCACTGTGCTGGTTTAGAGTGAGATTCTTCTTTGTATAACAAGCGAGATCTGGAAGTAGGTCAGCAGGGACAGTGGCTCCTCAGGGCCTCCACCCATTACTTGGGAGGCCACACGCCAGGCAGGGCCTACCAAGGGGGGGCATTTCCTCCTGAGATGCTGCCCGTACTGCAGACCTTAACGATGCCCCTGTGCAGTGAATAAGAAAATCAGATTCCTGCAGCGGGGCATCACTGCTGAAGACTTGCCGATTGATACGTTGGAACTGCCACAGAACAGCCCATTCAGTTGCTTGGACAGGAACCACCCTCCAGAGTAAGATGGGGGAGTTTGGAAGTTTGTGTGGGATCAAACTTGCCAGCTCACTGAGACCTCCAAGCGTGCTGCTCCTGGCTGTGTCCTTGCCATTCACCCCAGGCAGGAGCTGACACCCAGCAGAGAGAGTGGGATCATGTTACAACAAGGATGCCAACCGTGACTGGGCTTAGGGCTCGGAGCTCCTTTCCTGGAAGCTGCTCAAGAGCACAGGTGTGTCTTTTATTTATCCCAAAGCAAGTTTCTGCCCTAACTCCTGTTCTCACCAAAGTGGGTTCCAGGCTGGGGCAGAAAGTTCTGAGCTGGAAAAAAAGGGAATAGGCAGCTTCCCGAAGGCCGAGAGGGAGGGTGGCAAAGACAGCAGCGACAGCAAACAGCAGTCGCTTCACTTTCTGAATGCTTCCTGGGCAAATGCTGCGTTAGGCACAGCCCCCTGGGAAGGCAGTTGTCCAAAAATCCCAGTCGTGTGCACCCTTCTCCTCAGAGAGGGGACAAGGAGGGAGATGGCCGCCGCGCCCAGATCCCCACTGCACACCGCAGGGTGGAGCGGCCGATCCGTTGGTGTGTGTTCATTTCCCCTTCACAGCCAGCCTGGGGGCAGCGCTATTACTCCCGGTTACACATGAAGATGCGGACGCAGAGCCCGGGGTGTAAGGAGCAGCTGGCACAGCACAGCTTGAACCCCCACCAAGCTCTGCCTGTCTACAGAAACTTGTGCGCAAGGTTCTCCCCCAAAACTCATTTAGGGGAGGCCGACACCCCATTCTGGCCACTGAGGTACATAAAAACACAGACTCCTGTCTCTCTGAGGGTTGGCGGGGGCTCTGGCTCTTTTGCTGGCCAAGGAAGCTAATCACCCAGCAAGGTGTGGGCCACGCTATTGTATCTGTGCTATTCAAAAAACAATTCGCCAAACTGCATGCTTTAAGGATTATTAGTAACACATTATTTGCAACTCTTTTCACAGCTGATTAGAACATGTGCCTCCGTGGCTCCCAAAGAAGTGGCCTGTAGGAAGCAGATTTCTGCCCCACCCAGAAGCCCAGGTGTTAAGGCAAATTTCCAAGAGATTCTGAAGCCAACTAGACCATAAGCCGCTTTCTAGAGTCACCTGGGTCTTCTCTATCAGTGTGGGTAGGGAGGGAAGACGCTAAGATGGGGCCAGGAGAACTGGCTTCTGATCCCAGTCACTGCTCCCCAGCAGTGTGGCTCCAGGTTGAGCTCTCTGGCCTCAGTTTCCCCCATAGTACTTGGCTGAATGACCTCTGAGACTCCTTCTGCCTCTAACGGGTTTCTGAGGCAGAGCCCCAGCCCAGTCCAAGAGAAGTGAAGCTGTGAGCTGCTCTCAAAGACTGCAGAGGGGCTGAGGAGCAGAGGAGGGAGGCGGGACATGGACACCTGTGGTGCATTCACCTCCAAGGCTCCTGCCAGAGCTGAGCAGCGACGAGTCCCGCAGCCCTGCATTCCCAGCAGCTCAGTGCAGCCAACCAAGCACGCGCCTGGGGCCTCCCTCCTGCAGACAGAGCTCAGTTAAGTGGATTCCAGACCAGAGAGGTCCTGGTGTTTCTGAGTCTGGGGGTTGCTAGATGTATCTGGATTTGGGGCGTCCTCTGTCCTTGACTATGGTCACAAAGCCTTCAAAGCCACCTCAGAGGCAGAGCAAAGCAGAGATTAATCAGAGAACTTACACCTGGGCAGAGGCTCCGGTGGGCGGAGTCCAGGACAGAACAACTGGAACCAAGGCGAGGGGCTCCTGGCTGCTCACTCCGTCCCTTCCTGGGGTTCGCCGGGCAGGCACTCCTGGGGTGTTGGTTCATCGGTGAAGCCCGGAGTTTCTAAGTCACCCCCCCCCTTCTACTGTGCCCCTGGGGTGTGGTTTCATCAGTCCCCGCAGCAGATGGGGCGGGGGTCTGCCGTCTCTCCCCTGGGCGTACTCGGCTATGAGCTCCCACAGGTGTTTCCTGGGGTCCTTGGTACAGTTGGCCGCTCAGTTTTCCCGAGGCCTCACCCTCCCTGCTCACCTGGAGGGGGGCAGGCGCCCCAGCTGTCGTTGCCCTGGCCCTGACCGTGGGGTCCTTCCCTGGGTTCCTCCCCCTCCTCGCTCTCAGGGCAGGCGGCGCCATCAGGCATCTCTGGATCAGACCAATACCAGAGGCCCCTCCGCAGTCCACGATTTGATGATTCCGAGCCATCCGCCCACCCTCCGTCTTAAAGATCCCCATCACGTTCCCCACGCTCCTGAAGATAGTACCCCGCTGCGCCGCAAACCAAAGGTGAACGAGGACTAATGGAGGAAGCCGTCACGAGCCTCAGTTCCGCACAAACGCCACGCCGGCGCTCAGAATTACCACTCATCCTTCTGTAGACGCTTAAAATTAATGTGCCGTTACCCTCGACAGCCTGTTCCTGATGCCGCAGCCGAAATCAGTTTGCTCCCAAAGTAAGATTAGGAGGGTAAAGCACAGCACCAGCTGTGCCTGTGAAAATGCCTTCGTGTTGAAGCAAGATTGCCTTCAAACTGTTGTTAATCTGGGCTGCAAAGAAACCAGGAGGCAGAGACAGAGGGGGATGAGGGCGGAGGGAGTCCCTCACTGCGTTCGGTGGTCTCGCCCCTGCCGGGCTCTTAACCAGCCGGGAGCAGGCGAAGGGGCCACTGGGAGCTGCACTGCATCAAGAACTCACATCCTGTCCTGCCCGTCTGACCCCTGCTGGTCCCCCCTGCAGTGCTGGGGGGGCCACAGTCACCAGAAAACAGGAGATCTTCCCGAGAGCCCCAGCAGGGCCTCACGAGCCTCACGAGCCTCACGCTGAAGAAAGAAGGCAGAAAAGGACTGATCTCCACCCACCAGATTCAGCCTTAAGTCACATCTGATCCAATTCCTGCCCCAGGCGCTCCCCGCAAGGCCCAGCTGGAGGAAGCAGAGCCCAGGGGAAGTCCCCCCCTCCCCTTCCCATAAAAGGAGTGGCTCTTGTTCATTATCAGGGGCCTTTCTTCCTGCTCTCCCATTTCTCCCCTGCCCCCAGCCAGTCCTAATTCAGGTCCCATAGGCCTCCCCTAGACCATGCGATGGCCTCCTCTCAGCAGCAGCCAGATGAAGGGGACGGGGACTTGTGCCAGACCTCCAGGTTCATCAGTCAATGTCTTGGGATCTTGCTTTTGCTGCAAAGTCGCAAAGTCTTTTTTTAAAATCATAGTGTTTGGAGCAGCTTCAATAACCTACAGCAAATTGTGGAGAAGGCACAGCACTGGATCTAGGCTGGGAAGGGGCCCCCACCCCCTCCTTGTCTCCTGCTCCCCTTTTGTATTCAGTTCTGCCAGGTGAGCCCCCCCACCCCAGCCCAGTCCACCTGGATGGGTCACTCTGCTCACACCCCTCAGATTCCAGCGGACTTGCCGCAGTGATAGAGGAGCAGAGTCCCTGCCATGACTGGTGACCTGCTATATTCCAGGAGCTCTTCTGGATGCGTCTCCTGCTTTCTGCCAGCACCTCCTTTTATTGTGCTTCACTTTATTGCACTTTGCAGCTACTGCATTTTTTTTAAAGATTTATTTATTTATGCATACAAGCTGGGGTACAGGCCAGAGGCATGTGGCAGCAAGAGGGTTCACCAGAGACAGAGTAGGGAGCAGAACAGGCAGATCGACAGAAATACACTGCTGAGGGGAGCAGCGGGTGAGGCAGGAGAGGTCTGCTGCGCCCTGTGGGAATCTCCCTGGCTGGGTGTCGAACTCGTGTCACCGCTGCCAACAGCTCCACAGTGCAGCGCTTAGCCACTACGCCACCAGGGAGGCCCGCTACTGCATTTTTTTACAAGATTCTCCGCCAGCAAAAATATCACAACCCTCTGAAGTCTCCATTGGTGATTAGCATTTTTTAGCAATAAAGTATTTTTTAATTAAGGTATGTGCGTTGTTTTTAAAGAGTCTATTAAGTGTGCAATAGCATAGCCTATTACTTAATGGACTACATGTGAACATCATTTTTCTATGTATTGGGAAACCAAGAAATGTGTGTGACTTACTTAACTGCAGCAGTCTGGCACCGAACTTGTGATGTCTCTGCGTTGTGCCTGAGCCTCCTGTAATCTTCGCCCCATCCTATTAAACAGCTATTTTGACTGGTCTCATTTTAAGACGGGAAAACGGAGCTTCAGAGCAGTCGTCTTAGGTGATAGAGGCAGGATTAGAACCCCTGGTCCACACCTTGCCATGACTTCAGGGCTCTCTGTCCATCCTCGTGTCCACTAGATGATGTCACAGGTTGGTCTGGGCTGAGAGGGAGAGGTCAGAAACAGGAGCCCTGAGCAGCTGTCTCCTAACGTGGCATCTCCCAAGGTGAGTTCTGCGGAGCTGGTCCCGCAGACGTTGGTTTGGGGGTCCATTTCATTACCCCATGGGGAGGCTCTCCCTGGCCTTGGAGGGTCGCAATGTTACAGGGCAGGAAGAGGGGCACCCCTGAAACCCCAGACCTGCCCTGTTCTAAATGGGTTCTGCCATCTGCAGCATCAATACAAAACATTTAGGACCTTTTGTGGAAGGAAACTCTAATACAATTAGGAAGGACAGAGAAGACAAAGAATGTAGTATCTAAGACAAGCACCCAATGTTATCCAACTCCTCGTGGGTACAAGTCCACCCAAACGGGATTGGCCCAAAGCAAGTCCCGAAAGCCTGCCACAGGTCTGGAACAGCTTTTGGCAGGAACCCACACACAAGGGTCAGAAACAGCCAGACAATTCTGGGAGGAACCAAAATACTTTTCAGCAGGGACCCATACAAAAGGGTCAGAAACACACAATTCTGAGAGGAACGGAACAAAATCAAAACCAAAATCAACACAGCCATCGTTAACTCCCCCACGGGTCTCTCACCCACATCCCTTTCAATCAGCCCAGGCCAGTGCAGCTTCTTTACAAGTCTCTCAGCTCCTTGGGCCTCTTCTGGCTCCATCCTTCTTCCGTCCCCTCCTGTCTTATGTGTGTTCTGTCTCCTCTGTGTGTGTGTCCTCTGTGTCTCTTCTCCAGCTTCTTATATCCTGCTCAGTTCCACCCTACCTTGGGTGGGACAGGGAACCTGGGACACACCCCTTTTCCTGTTACAGCAAGGCACAGTGGCCTTGAGAGATTCTTTGAGAAGTTCTCTTTCACAATGGGTCAGCTTATTGAGATATTTTGCATTTTGTTCTCCATTGTTTTTCCTCCCCATCTCTTCTCCCCAGGAAGCAGCCAGTCGTATGTTCTGTCTTGACAGAGAGGAGATTTGTCCTGTAGGATCTGGGGAGCTACTTGTTGACACACCCTTTCTTGCCTTTGTGAGAAATTCTGCTAGATCCTCCCAGAGGGGAGAGAAAGGCAATGATTTTGCCTGGGGGCAATGATTTTGCTGGGGTGGAGGCAAAAGTAGAGAGAGGAGGGAGACATTCTCCAAGATGGAACAGAGGTTGGGAGGGTCCAGGGACAAGCTGGCACCAGGAGCTGTTGGGGGCCTGATAGGGGCCCGTGGGGCAGCAGGCCCTGGGCACTTGGGCTCTGGCATTAGCTGCAGTCCTGGGCGAGCCTGGTACAAGCACAGTGCCTTGCTCTCCCAGCCCCCACCCCAGCGTGGCCTGGGGGCCTGCACCAAGAGCCCTTTGTTGCTGCGGCTCCACCTGAATCCTGAAGGTCCTACCTGTGTCTAAGCCCAGGACATTGTCATAAGCCCGGGGAGGGGCAGACAGAACCAAGGGGACTCTCAGTGACTGACAACAAGGTGGTTTTTCACTAGCCTGGTGGGCTGGAGGCCAAGGTCAGAGTCTATTGATTTTAAGAAAATGAAGGTAACATGATGGTTGTTGCCCATCCGAGTTTGGGATTTATGTCTTACCGGGTACATTTGATCACTCCCAATTTGCCACAGAAGCCTTTTTAAACAGCCCAGGCTATATTAACCGTGGTTGGCGTTCTTAGTCATCGGATCCCATTTTGGGGATTCTGACTTCAGAACACAAGTATCCACACCTACGACTTGAGCTCCCAGAAAGAATGGGGCCGAGCAGACTAGGTAAGAAGGACAAGAGGTGTGGAAGAGAGTGGGGGAAGGAGAAAGCAGGCGGAGTGCGTGGAGAGGATGTGAGCTAAAGCACAATGGAGAGGGAGGAACAGAGGGAGAGGAGGAGAGGCTGGAGGAAGGGGGAGGGGGCAGCGAGCCCCCAGTGGAAGCAAGTCGGTCTCGGCTCAGACACGCAGGTCAGCGCAGACCCACCTTTACTGCGAATGAAGCAGACGCTGGTGCAGAGGGACGAGAGAGCTGGGCTTGAGGCCGAGAAGAGTCCAGAGAAGAGGTCCAGCCAGTTTGGAGGGCAGAATCCTCCCGAAAAGTGCCGGCACTGACAGACAGAACTGCAGAGCTGAGGCGCCCTCCAGCTAGAGGGGGTGCTGGAGTTCCAGGCCCAGCCAGGGGCCGATGCATCAGCAGGGCGGCCCTGCGCACCTCCACCTGTCCAAAGGGTGAAGCCAGCGCTCACCCCGGTGAGCCCCCTCCCGCTCTGCCCCCTTCCTTGTCAGAACCACTCCTCCCGGGCCTGCCTAGGCACCCCAGACTCACCCTCACTGTCTTAATATAGGGATCTGGGAGAAAGAGCACAGAAAATACCTCTGATTGTGAATTTTTTTATATACAATGTCTAGGCAGTGGGGGAGGGACGGAGGAAGGAAGGGGGCTGTGGCCAGCTTCACTGTTTTTGCTTGGGACAAAAACTCTGACCATGGAGCTGAATGGCAAGGTGGGCAGGGGCCTGGGCCAGGTAGAGACTGCCTTGGCCAGCTGGCTGTGGGCCTGCGCCAGCCGTCGCCCGTGCGCCGTCTGTATTCGGGGTGGGGCCGGCAGGGCAGGTGCTGACATTTCCTCAGGGAAGGAACCACCCAGCTCACCAGCTCTGACATCAAGTTCTGTAAATGGAGTTTACTGTGAAAATCAAGTAAAACTTACAACAGAATCCATCCAGTAGAAATACGGGGTGCATAGTTGTCACTGAGCTTTATAAACAGCAGCACATAGCCCCCTCTAGAACGAGTGTTTTCTGGGGTCACATGCACACTGATGGAGCAAGGAGGGGGGAAGGGGCCTGTGCCCCCAACATAGACACATAGACACACACACACACACACACACACACACACACACACACACACACACACGAGGGGGATTTCTCTGACTTCTCCCAACCTCAGGGTTCCAGGCCCGGCCGCCCCCAACCTGGTCTTAAGAGAGAAAAACGGACACCAAGACCCCGCCTTCCGTCCCTGCACGCATCCCGCCCACAGCCCCCCGGAGACCGCATGTAGTCACGACCTGTGGTTAGGAATGTGAGCAACCAACGCAGCCTGGTTGGAACAAACAATAGGATCTGCTGGCTCAGAAAACTGTGACACCCAGGTCTGTTTGCCTTCGTCCTTGGCCCGAACCAGGCATCCGAATGTCATTAACACGCTCACGTTTTAAGCTCTGCCTGGGTAGGAGGGAGTTCAACAGTCACCTGGTTTCACTCTCTGGGCGTGTCTTCCTGCATGGTAGGCTGGATGGTCCTGCACCCCCAAACTCCTACCCTCTCCTTTAGCAGCTTCAGCAGAAAAACCGTCTCTCTCAACAGCCCCACCAAGAATATCGCTTGGTAGTTTGAATCAAATGCTCCTTGCTGATTTGGGCTCTGGCAGGGGTGAAATTCTCTCACTGCTTCCCTTGTGACTGGGAGGATGAAGTGGGGAGGGATTCTAAATAAATGAAAACTTTCCCTCGAATAAAGTTGTTTTTAAGCCCATTTTACAGATGAGAAAATGAAGGATCCTACTGGCTAAACAACTCACCTAAGCTCATGAAAGGAAAGAAATTGGAGAGCTTAGACTGTCTGCCTCCAAAGGATGTTTTTGTTTTGGGGGGGGGGGTTTAGTAATTTTATTTTATTTTTTTTACAGATTCTCTCCTTTTTTTTTTAATGACAGGGAATCTCAAGAGGAAAGGCGCTCAGCCCGTTTGTCATGTGGGAGGCAAAGCAGAGCCTGTAGATCTTGCCTCCAAAGAGGGAAGATGCCCCTCCAGAGAGGGTGGAACTTGGATGGTCAGAAAAACTGCTCACCCCCCACTCTGCCCTTGAGCCTGGGCCACCTCTCCCCACCCCGTATGCACTGGGCACTTTGAACTGTGGATTATTTAAATTCATAATCTTGCACGACCACTATCATATTTCCAAAGTACATGCTCAGCCATTACACTTTACTTGCTAAACTGTGCCAGCAGCCCCAGGAACTCCATTATCCCAGCTCCAAAACTGGGGGCTTGTTTTCCAGTCCTCCCAAAATAACTGAGGTTGCAGGGATCCTAGCAGTAGCTTCCAGAGCCCCAGATCCTCAAGGGGCTTGGTCCTCTGCTGTGCTCTTTGTCTGCCTTTCTATGTTTGGAAGGAAGGGGACACCTTCTGGAAGGAACTGGGGAACCACAAACACACCTTTGCTCCCCCTTCCAAGGCTGGAGACACAAAATGTGAAATAGACCCAGTGTCACCATTTAAGGCAAAAGTTCTCAACCAACGTGCCCCACTGGTGTGGTGAATCATTTTTAAGTTGTCTTGCAAGTGACTTGTTTATTGATATTTAAAATACTGGCATTTGCAGGCCTCCCTGGTGGTGCAACAGGTTAAGCGCAGCACTATGAAGCTATCCAGAGCCACTACAGCACGAGTTCGATGCCCGGCCAGGGAGATTCCCACATAGCACACCAGACCTCTCCTGCCTCACCCGCTGCTCCCCTCAGCAGTGTACTTCAGTAGATCTACCTGTTCTGCTCCCCACTCTGTCTCTGGTGAATGCTCTCACCACCCCATACCTCTGGCCTGCACCCCAGCTCTTGTATGCATAAATAAATAAATCTTTAAAAAAATAAATAAAATACTGGCATTTGCAAATAATTTACCTTCATAAAAAATAAACCAGAGGAAATTCAGGGTCATGCCTATAACAATTTGTTTGCATTTTTATGCCTTCTTGATAGGAGAAAGGTGAAGATAAAGCAAGCAGGAATCTTTGACATTACCCTGGGATTGGCCACAGGAGGTTTTCTTGCTTGTGTTCCCTAGGGGGAAAAAAGTTGGGAGTTATTGATTTAAGGAAATATTTATACATACAAATATCTTCTCAATACCTACTATCAAACCTACCAAGTAAAGATACATCAGTTATAAAAGCTAAAAGTAGATAGGAAGGAGGTCAATAGTCACTTGCTAATTCATTAGCGTGAATTATAGGATACCCTTGTATAGGAATAAAGATTTCTAGAAATCCCAGATGAATGGAGACATTTCTGAGTACTTTCAGCTAATTAAAACTTTAAAGGACAAAAAAAAAAAAGAAAATCAAACTTTAAAGTGAAGCTTTAAATAGAGTTGAAAGCTTTGAGTTAATAATTTTATGCAAAATAACTTTCACACTAGCAAACAGCTTGGAGAGTGACTGACAAAGTAGACAGCTTTATCCTTTAGTTCTGGATATTTTTAATATACTGGTAGTATAAGAGAGAGCCAGATTGCACACCAAAATTCAATGCAGCATTATTTATAATAGCCAAAAGGTGGAAGTAACCCAAATGTCCATTGATGGATGAATGGGTAAAGAAAATGTGGAATACACACAGTGGAATATTACACAGCCTTTAAAAAGAAAGAAATGATGCCACACGCTACATGGGTGATTTGAAGGTATGGAGCTCTAGATCAAAACTTGGTGTTCTGGGGAGTCAAAGGTGTGTAGCCATGAGAGTGTGAAGAGGGGTTATTGCAGAAGAGGGGAAAGGGGGCAAAGCATTGAGGGAAGGAAGGGGATGTCTAAGACAAATGTTACCAGGCGGGAAATGAATTTTTACTGAAAGTTGGGCTTGCTTCTTCCTGAGAAACGAGTTACATTTTACTTAGCTGTTACCAGTCCCAGACTTTTGCTCAACTTAACCCCACAGGACATGAGAGCATTGAGACAAGGCACAGCCAGGGGTTCGCTCAGCAGCAGCACTGAGCTCCCAGGCGCTAGCTGGTCAGCTGCAAGGCTTGGGTAGGTGGGTGCTGGACTGCAGATGCCAAGAGGAGCTGGGAGCCCATCACACAGGTGACTGCATGAACGCCGGCCTGGCCAGCAGACATGCGCTGTGCCGCTCAACATGTACTCCTCTGCCGGGAAGGCTGGCTAGGACAGAGCTCCTTGGGGGAGGCGGGTCACTGGCGCTGCCTGCGCTGGACATCAGGAACCCGTCAGCAGCAGTTAGGGGCGTTCTTCTCCCAGTCAGATTCCACTGCACGTGAAGGTACTTGAAAGAGTTCTTTAATTTAGACTTCAATGACGTTGAGACAAAGGTTAATTGAGAACAACTAAATCTCACATTATGCAATGAGAACTACTTGAAATTTACTGTACTGTCAACTTGGGAAAACTGCAGCTGGCTTCTGATGTCAACTTCCACTCTTTCCCGAGTCAGGACCAGCTGCTGAGTCTGTTGATTTGATGTCAGCTAAGTCTCTCTGATCTGCTTCCTCCATTCCACCTAAGTCTGAGCTCAGGAGGTCTGGTTTTGGGTGATCCTCTGTCAAGGATCTTGCTATTAATTGCAGAGAATTTTCCATCTCTATAGTTGCCATCTCTCAAAGTTCAGATTTTAAAGAACAAAGGCCTATCAGCTGATACCTGACAAGGTCACCTCTATCGATGTTTCACAAAATGTCTCCTGTCAGTCATTTATATATAACCCACAGGTGGGTCCTTTCTCTGCTCACAATGGGCTCTGCTGCCTCATCACCGGCATCTGCCTGTCTCTGCTCAGCTGCCTCTGCTCAGCTGCCTCTGCTGGGCTGGGCTGGGCTGGGCTGGGAACTGGCTTTTTATGGTAGCAAGGATTACTTCTAGACTGAATCTGCCTTTCCCTCTGTGGAAAGAAATATAGATTCCAAAACACTTACTGAACTACCCCTCTCAACAGCCCTGGGCTTCAAATGGCTTGGCGTTTTACCCTTTAAGTTCTCCATGTTTGTAGGCAAGGGCAAGGCAGAACATGCAGGGGGCCCGTGGACGGGGGTGAGTGTGCACCGTGCAGGGAGCCCAGCGTGGCGAGGAGGCCGGGTCACGGACAGCCCAGGGGTAGGACACAGGCTCATGCGCCCTGTAAGAGACACCTGGACGGCACCTCCCCGTTGGTGTTGGACAAAGTGGTCATTATAAGAAACAGGCGAGGGCCTCCCTGGTGGCTCAACAGGTTAAGTCTCAGCACTATGAAGCTGCCCAGAGCCACTGCAGCACGAGTTCGACCCCCGGCCAGGGAGCTTCCCACAGGGCACAGCAGACCTCTCCTGCCTCGCCTGCTGCTCCGCTCAGCAGCATATTTCAGTCAATCTGCCTGTTCTGCTCCCCACTCTGTCTCTGATGGATCCTCTCACCGCCCCCGCCCCTCTAGCCTGCACCCCAGTTCTTGTATGCACAAATAAATACATCTTTAAAAAGAAAGAAAGAAAAAAAAGAAACAGGCGAGAGCATATTACTGACCTCTGCAAACGCCGCCGCACCGAGAGAGTGTAGCTGCAGTTCCGGTTCTGGTCTCTGCGGTGGCCGCCCCCCCACGCCCCGCCTCTCATCTGATCCAGGCTGTTCCAGCCCCAAGAGCTCTTGTGCTCGCTCAGACACACCAAGCCATTCCTGCCCTTCGCACTAGCTGTTCCTCCTGCCTTGCACACCCTTCCCGTGTGGGTGTCTCTCTGCGCGTGTCCCAGGTCTCTGTTTAGCAGTCACTTCTCGGTGGGAAATTTTCTGACCACCCTTATCTTCAACGCCCCCTAGAGTTCTCCCTTATTCTACCTTATTTTACTCAGACCACTGTTACTCTCTCAAAGTGTATATTATTTGTCTGTTATCCATCTCCCTGGCTGAAAGGTAGATCTACAAAGGTAGGGATTTTTGGCAGTTTGTCCACTACTATACTCCCAGTGCCTGGGCTTGAGGACAGTCTTGGTGAGTATTGCCAGAATAAATGGGGGGAAATGGCATTTGGAGATACATAATGATAAAGGCATTTCTAATACAGTCATAAAAATATTTTCTACGGGGGGTTTATTAAATCCCAGACAAACTTGCAATCAAAATTTCCTTTAATCCTTACAAGATGCCATGAGGTCAGTACTATCACGATCCTCATTCTACAGAGGAAAACACTGAGGATTGGTAAGACCAGGAAATTCGGTTCATACAGTACAAGGAAGAGCTGAGATCCAGACCCAGGGCTGACTCCGCTCCCCCCGTCTCCCCGGGGGAGATATTGTTTCCTCAGCAATAAAGCAGGGGATTCCACCCCCCTACCCCCCCACCCACCCCCCCTGCCCCCAACCACGCAAGAGCACTGCAGCGCCCTGATGAACAGCCTGGGATAAGAATCTTCCCCCTAAAGAATCCTGTTTCAGACCTCAAGATCCAGTGGAAAATATTAATGCAGTGCTGACCTCAGTCTACAGAACATTTATTTAGTAGAACAATTATTAGAACATTTATTTAGTCTCAAACCAGCTTCAGGTCAAACTGAGACTCCCCAGAGACCAGGTGGAGACTAGGACAGGGCCCACCTCACCTGGGAAGACCTCAGGGATGGTGAGGAGAGAAGCCGGGGCTGCCGCCCCCCACCCAATGCAGACAATGCTCAGCCTCCCCTGCTGCCCCTGGCTACGGGCCTGATGAACAATGAGGCTCCAACCCCTTGTTTTATCCTCCTTTCCCTTCTAGTATAATCCACAGCAACACGACCGCCAGCATTCCTCAGTCCTCCACACTGAATTTCTTCAGTCCCTGCTCTTGTCAAGCTTCCTCACCTCCTGGCTTAGCTCTTGCTTGTCCTCTGCCTAGAATAATCTTTCTCTCTGATCTCCTGGTTAAATCTTATTCATGCTTCAGGTCTTGGTATAAATGCCACTTCTTCCAGGAAGACTTCCCTAACCACTTCATTCCACGCCTGGGGTAGGGCTTCTCTGCTCTAAGGCACATGGGATTTCCTCTGTAACAGGGAATGCCACCCTGTATTCACAACTACCTGGCACTTTTTTTTTTAATCTGGTACTTCTATAGAGGGCCCCTGAAATTAGGGACCAAGCCTGATGGACACCTGTTGTCTGCAGCCCAGCGCTTCATTCCTCTCTTCTGGGAAAGACTCAATCAAATATCTGGGAAAGCCTCCTCCATCTCGTTTTTAGCCAGGTGAATTATAGGAGATCAGCACCAATACCCAGCTCCAGTTTAAGAATTTAAACTCTCTGGAAAATATTAATGCAGTGCTGACCTCAGTCTATAGAACATTTATTTAATAGAACATTTATTAGAACATCTACCTTCAGCGTCCATGTCAGGGATCAGCTCCAGGTGGACATGTGATTTAAATTGGTCTAATCAGACTGAACCTCAGAACTCTACCTGGAAAAGGTGAGTCCTGAACTTTCTCCTCCACTGGACGTATAATGTTACAGGACAGTGGCCACCACACAGGACCATGCAGGTGAGGACTGGGGTGGGCAAGTTTGGCCAGCAGTGGAGCCAAGCTGTGCTAAGAAATGGAAAGATAGGAGTCTGGTCACATTATCTGAGCCCCTGGATCAAGCACTACCTGAAACCAGAGCTGCCTCTGGACTTGTCAGTTGCATGGACCAATATATTCCCTTTATATTTAAGTGAGTTTGAAGGTTTTGTTTGTTTATTGTTACTTGTAACGAAGAATCATGTAACTTCAAATTCTGCCTATCACCACTACATCCTCAGCGCTCAGCACAGTGCTCACACTTTGTGGTGGATGAATGAACTTTGTTCGGAGTCAGGGTGGGGGTGAGGGGGCTGGCAACTCTGAGGGCTGACACAGGGCAGGCATGAGGCACTCAGCTGTCTCAGTCTGGAACCTGGAAAGTCTGGTTCTACTTCTTTCTCCCCTGTTCCACTCAAGGGCTGGTCAGACACCCCTCCCTCTGTCCGCTTGGGACTTGGAGATGCAGGAGCCCTTCTGTTGAGCTGAGACACAGTCCCTGGGGTCCCACCTGACTTGTTTCACTCAAGCCTGCACCCTGCCTGAGCAGGCTGAGAGCTGGTTAGGGACCATGGAGCCACCCAAAGCACAGACTTAGGGCTACTTGTTTACTTGCCTTTTAAAAAAATGTCCCAGCAATCATGGGCTCACCTACGCTCACTCTAAGTAAATTCTGTCCCCATGTCAGCAATGTATTTCTATTCCTGTTGCTGGAGAAAGGCACCTAGAGGGCATGGAGTTCATCCCCCTCCCCAGGTAGGTGCCACCACCGCTACAACTCTGCCTGGGGCCCAGGCTGCCTTGGCTTGAACACAACCAAGGACTGAGAGGCAGGCATATCGTCACACAGCTCAGATTGTTAGAAAGTTCTTCCTGAAATTGAGCTGGAATCTGCTTCCTTGTCACTCCACCTAGTCCTGGATCTGCCATCTGGAATCCTTGGCTTCAGCCTGCTCCCTCCCCCATGTGGCAGCCACTGGCATAGATGAGGACAGCTCCCATGTCCCTAACGTCTGCTTGACTCCTGCGAAGCATCTCACCCCACACGCAAGCGATACAGTCTCCCGATGCTGCACTGGAACACCCTCTCTGGGTGTGCTCCAACCTGTGCTTGGGTCTCTGAAAATCTGAGTCCTTGGAGCCATCTGAGGTGTCTAGAGTGGCCTAGTCAGCACCAAGTACCATAGAACCATGCTGCAGATTTTTCTGGACTCAGCTCACCTATTATAATGACTTGTAAGTTTCCAGGGCTGCTTTTTTAAAAAATTTATTTATGCATTCAAGCTAGGGTGTAGACCAGAGGTGTGGGGTGGTGAGAGGATTCACCAGAGACAGAGTGGGGAGCAGAACAGGTGGATCTACTGAAATACACTGCTGAGGGAAGCAGCAGGCGAAGACAGGAGAGGTCTGCTGCACCATGTGGGAAGCTCCCTGGCCAGGTATCAAACTCGTGCTGCAGTGGCTCTGGATAGCTTCATAGTGCTGCGCTTAACAAGTTGCGCCACCAGGGAGACCCTCCAGGGCTGCTTTTAAAGCATCTCACCAGATACTAGCTCAATGGAATATTATCAAGAACAGAATCCTTTGGATTTTGCCTATTTGAATGTTTGATGTATGCAACTCTGCATTGATTTCCCCTAAATCTTACCTTGTCAGTTTTGGATTAGGCAGAATCACTAAGCGACCATGTCATTTATCACCCAAGTAGGGACACTTTGGAGGGTGAAAGGATACTGCCATTGTATTCATAATCACAGCGAGACCACAGGCAAAACCAAGCCTGTCCCAGACACACCTGGACACAATACCCCCTTAGCACGGTACTTCGGACCACGCAGTATAGCTCCAAACCACGGTGCTACTGCTCGCCAGCTCTGCGCTTAATCTCTTGCAGTTTCTGTTTCCCCCTCTTGAGAAGGGAGATAATCTTTCTACATCGTAGGATTATCATAAGCATTAAATGAGATCATGTATGAGAAGCATCTAGGCCCCAGCCTGGCTTGCGTTAAGTGCTTAGACAATCTCACCAGTTATATTTAGCTTCTAGAGATCTCTTTTTAATTTGGCCAGCTGTCCCTCTCAATATTGTGTCATCTTTAAGTCTGATAAGCATGGCTTCCACGACTCTGTCTGACTGGTGGCTTCAAATAACCAGCATCAGCACTGAAGACAGCCCTGTGGCGTGTCGCCATTTCCTCCTTCCAAGCCAACGTGGATGCAGGGTCACCCTTCACCCAGCTGTGAAACAGTGAACTCAGCACAGGAGAAGAAAGTGAGTTCAGGATTGAGACCCTTTAACTCAGCGGCATGACAGAAACACAAGCTTAGTGCTCCCTCCGTAAGAACCTGGAGAGGCTCCGCTTGGACAGGAGACCCTCCTCCCACCATAAATCAGGGGCCCTTCCATCTTCAGCACGTAGTTTCCCAAGTTCCTGGGCTGGTCCCCATTCTAGCCAATAGGAAGGGGGAGAAGAGCATGGAGGGAGAGGAGGAGGTTTATGGGTCAGAACAGGAAGCAGCTGGCATCACTTCCGCTCACATGCCAGGGCAGAGAGCTTATACCCAACGGGCACCTGATGGCATGGAAGGTGGGGAATTCGGGGCAGTGGGGCCACCAGGGCCAGGTGCACTCCTGTTCCCGTGGAAGCAGGAAGATGGGAAGCGGGTGGCCATAGGCCTCATGCTTATCATGCAGCCCACATTTCCTGCTGTCCTCAAGGAAATAAAGTGAGATTCTACCAAACGCCTTATGAAATCAAAGGTCTCTAGCATTCTGCTCTGCTGCTGGCCCAGGAACTCTATCATAAAAGGAAATCATTTCCAGGGCCCTGTAAGAAAATGGCAGAGGCAGCCTGAGCAATCCCTGAAAAATGGCTTCACATTTGGGGCAGTGAAATTCATTTAATCTTTCCATTAATCTGTGTGAGGAAGAAAGAAAAAGGAGAAGGCAGAAACACAGTGGAGTTGAAAAAAAGAAATCAAATTCCAAAACTAGGAGCTTTATGGAAGTGTCAAGGAAAAAAGAAGGACATCTACATAAAAAATTAAGCAGCCTTATAGATTGTTGAGTATTCATTTATAAGCAGTCCTGGGCTCCCTGAAATAGGTTGTAGGACCCAGATTTTTGAGACCAATAACATAAGCATTATGGCAACCCTGCTTCTCTAGCCTATAGCTGTTAAAATCAAGCCCAGTGAAAAGCACGTTTATTCATTCAACAAACATAGATACATAAATTACTTTGGTGCCAGGCACAAGGCAGGAATAAAAAAACAAACAAGTGGTGCTCCTTGCTCTGCAAGGTTTTTCAGACTAAAAAAGTGGGTTCCTAGTTGCAAAAATTAGAAAACAACTCTAGATACCTTAAGCAAAAAGGAATTCATTAAAAAATATTAGTTACATCACAAAATCTCTGGAAATTCACATCACCAGAAACCACAGCCTAAAACACGCAGCATAACTAGTGCAGAGGAGAAAGCACCAGACCCTGTCGTCGGTAGACAGCAGCATGACCGGGTGACCCTGCTGACGACAGCCCCAAGACATTCCCCCCAGAGTCCTTTGCCTCTGCCACCCCTGAGAGCGTGGTGGGGACAGCCACGTAGCCAGAACCAGCACACACACACCCCCCCAGGTCCGTGCTTGGCTCCACTAACCTCAGGTCCAGAGACCAGTATGGGCAGCCCAGGTCCGTGGGTATCCTCACAGCAAGGCTTCCTGGGAGAGTGAGTGCATGCCTTCTAAGGTGGATTTGGGGTTCATAAAGCAGAGGATTCTCCAAGCTGAGGAAGGAAGTACAAAGTCTTCAGTGGCCAAATAATTGATGAAGTCCATGCGAGGGGAAACGCCTGTAAATGCAGGTACTGAAGTGGAGCACACTTCATGGAGTCCACGGACAGAGTTGTGGGAACACAGAGGACAGTGGGGTTACCTGTGCCTGGGCAGCCCAGGGGGCTCTCACCAGACAACCTTCATCCCCCTCCCTGACCCCATCATCCTGCCTATGTTTCTCTTCTGCTCCCTGGGTCATAAAGGATGTGTAAAAAGAACTTTCTGGGGGAAGATTCTAAGAGGGGCACACAGAGGGAAGCATGTGGGAAGGCTTCGTATGTCTCCTGAGAGACCCTATCTGGTGGTGGTGGCGGCTGTGGGTCAGCAGCCAGGAAAAGTGGGCAGAGAGCAGGTTTGGGGGGATCAGGGCAAGCCTAGTTATAGCAGGTAGGGGACGTGAACTTCAGTTTGAGGAAAGAGGAGAGTAACCAGATGTCACTTAATAAGGATGAGAGTGATAGGCTCTGCTTGCTTTAAATCAGTGAGGCAGTGGGCCTCCCCGGTGGTGCAGCGGTTGAGCGCTGCGCTGTGGAGCTGTCGGCAGCGGCGAAGCAAGTTCGACGCCTAGCCAGGGAGAATCCCACATGGCGCGGCAGACCTCTCCTGCCTCGCCCGCTGCTCCCCTCAGCAGTGTATTTCTGATCTGCCTGTTCTGCTACCCGCTCCGTCTCTGGTGAACCCTCTCGCCGCCCCACGCCTCTGGCCTGTACCCCAGCTTGCATGTATAAATAAAATAAAATCTTAAAAAAAAAATAAATCAGTGAGGCAGTGCAACGTGGAGGGTAGATTGGATAGGGCAAAAAATGAGGATGGAGGAGCCAGAGCTGGAGCAAAAGACACACGAGAATGAGACAAACCTGAATCAAGGCGGTGGCGACAGGACTGAGGGGAAAGCTGGACCTGAAAAATACTTTGAAAGCACATATGTTGAATGAGAAACCCCGACGGGGGTTGTGGAGACACAGATTAGGACCTGTTAGCATTTAGGTGTCCATCATTGATACAAGAGGCCCCGGGGGTGAACAGGAAACAGCTGGGAACTCACATTTAAGCCCCAGAATGCTCAAGTCAGGTCTCCAAACCTCGCACCAAGCAAAGGGCAGAAGGTGCCACACTGGGTATGAGAGGACCAGAGGTCTGCACCCAAGCTTGCTGGAGCTCATGATTTTTGGCTACCAATGCCAGTTTCCTCTCCTCATTGCGATGGCACCTGATTTATTTTGGGGGAATTACCTCAACCACAGTGGGCAATCTTGGGCGCCCCATCCTGCCATCAAGCTGCCCCGTGCAGTCTGAATAGGAGGTGGACATGAAGCCCACAGGCAGGCAAGCTTCAAGCACAGCACATCTTGAACCAAGTGAAGCAAGGCCGGGAAGAAGAGCTCAAAGTCGCTTCAGTGCCGCAACCTCTCCATCAGCCCTGTCCTGTGGGCCACAGCTGGCCTGGCCCAGTTATGCCAGCTCAGCTTTGGGGCTTCCTTCCCATCCTGGGAACTGGATGAGACCCTTGGATGGGACTACTCTTCCGCTGAGGGGAGCTGGAATCTGCAACTTGCAGCGAAGAACCCCACCCAGCCCACAGAGTGATACACACTCGTGAGAAAGCTACGCAGAAAGCCGTACAAACCTCTCAACAGAGGCCAAGTGGTCACGGATAAAGAACGATGCTCTCACGCACTAGCACATGCACGAAATTCTAGCCGTGATTCCATCCTGACTGTCTCCGGACCTTGGACACGCCCCTTCACCTCTTGGAGCCTCACTGCTTCCACCTGCAATCACCGTGCTGAGCTGGATGGAACTTGTTTCCCTGTGGCTTGCTAATAAACTGGTGCTCAAAAAAAATAGCCTGGATTCCTAATGTTTGATGATTTCTGTGGTGGAAACACTCCCCCAGGGCTGATTTAAAACCACCAGTGGTTTAGCCACCAGCTCGCAAATGCCCTGAAAGCGTTGCCCTGACCATCAGGGTGTGGCTCATCCCTCTCTGTGTCCCTTCTAGCGCCAGCTCTGGCCTCTCTGCACTGGGAAAGACCAAGCATCGGTTCTTCTTGGAGGAAAACAGGTAAGGCAGCATTTCTCAAATTCAGAGTTATCTGAGAAACCTAGGGGACTTCTTAAATGACCACAGGCCACCGTTGGACACCGAAAGGCAGGGGTACTCCTGGAACCCTGCACTGTTAACACCCCCTGACCACAGATGATTGTGCTGCGAGAGGTATGAGGTTCTTGCTTTGGGAGACACTGGCTTGGAAAGTAAAGGGATGTGAAGAAGGAACCGGGTGAGAACAGTGAGGAGAAAGGGAGAGGCTGGGGGAGAGGAGAGGATGGTGGAGCAAATGTAATTTAGACCACAAACACCATGGGGACGTGGGGGTGGAGAGAGGGAAAAGGGAAATGGAAGCAGGAAATATTCTCAACTAAGCATCCAGACTCCGCTCTGCAGAGCACCACACACATATTAATTCAAAGTTAATGATAATGACGACGGTGATGATAGTAATGCCAGGGGGAGGGAGGAGAGGAGGTTCTGTTAACCAGCCTTTCAGGGCTGGTAGGAAGCAGAGCCATCTGGTGCATGCTCGGTACATTACAAAATCTATTTTGCTTTCACTAACACTGCTCAGCCAAATTTATATCTGTTTCTGGCTGCCAAACCTGCCTGCTATTGGACTGAGCCCTGAGCTCTGAGCAGGAAGAATCCCATGCCAAGGACGTGATCGTTTTTTCCCAAACCCAGGACAAGTCTACATTTCTGAGCCTTCCTAGAACTTCAGCCCTGGTTCCGAGGGTGGGAGCTCAGGGATGTCTCCAGATGGAAGATCTGCGGCCAAACCCTCTGTCTTGTCCCACAGGAGAGAGCAGCACTGGCCCCAACCTCTCTGCTTCGCATCCTCCTTCTGTCATTCCTACGGACAGGGCTGGGTTCTGGTTCATCTTTCTGGTCAGAACCTCCTTCGGGGGGAGCTGCTCCGTGGGTATCTGCTAGGTGGATGGAAGGAAGATCAGGCGGTGGTGACCTAGAGAGCCTGGGACATACTTTTAGGACCATTCTGGCTGAGACAAACACAGACAGAAGGAGAATAACTGACCACCAGTAGCAGTGGCTAAAGATTAGGGGTCCCGATATCTGGAAATTCACCCACTTGAGGAGAATAACGAATCTGCTTAAAGCTACAGAGGAAATTAATAATAATTTATATTATAAAAAGTTGATGGATGTGCCTCCTGCTAGTAGCACTCCCCAAAATAAAACAGAACAAAACAAGACAATTTGCAGAGTTGGGGATGGGGAGGTACAGCCTAGGACAAGAGGCTCCTGGGACCCACAGAACATCCCTCTCTTCTTAGTCTTTCAACTTCTCCCTCCCTCTATCCCCACCACTGTTCCAAAGACAAGGGCAGAATTTCTCTCCCCAGGGCTGAGGAGCAGAGGACCAGCGCTAAGTGCCTTCTGGACCTTGGAGTGAGGCTTCCAGTTTCATGCATCTGACTTTCCCCATTTAAAATTCTTCCTCAGAAACCATCCTTCCTCCTGACATCCCGACATCACACTCGGCATCTCCGCCCCACTTGTCTTGCATCCCCACAGCTCAGCTCAGACAGATGAAATCCCGGATAAAACCTCTCATTCTATGGGGCCAGGACCTTGTCTTTGTGCCTCATAAAATGCTGTGTACACCTGCAGTGCTTTGTAAATAATAAATGGCCATCATAAAGAAGCTGCCTCATAGGGGTCAGGGGCACATGTTGGCAGAAAACAGCCCCCACCCCCCACCGGGTCTGGCTCTGCCTGGCGAGGGAGATTCACTGCATGGAGATTTCCAAAGAGACATATGACCTGAAAACTTGGGGTTCCAAACCAAACAAAAGACAGGACGCCAGGATTTCTTGGCCAAAGGAGGTCACAGCCTGCTGACATACTATGTACTTGGAAAAGAAATGCACCATGGAGATGCAAGGTGTCATTGTTGTTCATTTTATCATTCTCCTAACCTGGTCAGCACAATTACAGCAGCACAGTCTTTGAGGCAAGTACACAGTAATTTACTGTTGAAGGAGAGACTGGCTGGTAACGACAGGAAGTTTTACTTTAATCATGACTGCCCAACTTAGTATAAAAGAGAAGGGGGGCCTCTTTCCAAATGGATGAGAGAGTGGGCTGCGACAAGCTGAGAGGGGCCTCCATCATCGATACAAGGGACACCGGTCCCACGTGGTCACTCGCTGTAACGGCCCCGCCACCGAGGCTGGGAACAGGTAGAGGAAGATCCTATGGGTCTCTCACCACAACTAAGAACTGACAGGTTCTCATTTTGAAAGTGCGCCACAAAGTCAGCCCACCTCGTTTCCTGTCAGGGACACTTTGGGGAAAGAAAGCCTCAGAGTCCGGCGCACGTTCCCGTACCTGCCGCTGCTTCGCGCAGCCTCGCTCGCTCCAGCCGTGTCGCCGCCGGCCATCCTCTCTGCCTCTCTGTAATGACCTGGGAATCAGTCCTTCACTAGCCCTTAAGCTTGGAATCTGGGGAGAATGCAGCCTCGGGGTCTAGGACGCGGCACATAGATTCGCATTGTCCTAATTTCAGGGTCCCAGAACTCAACCACTGTCGTCTCCCACCATAACAGTCATTTGGAAAATTTTCAATAACTGAGTGAGTGACTCAGCAGAAGCGTCTCCATCTTGACACCTCTCGTCAATAGGGAATAATTTCCAATCATAATAATGAATGGGAAGGACCGGGGAACCCTCGACTCCAGGGCCCAGAAGTCGCTCAGACGGCATTTTGCATCACCCGCCAGGGCAGCTGAGAGCAGATTTGCTTTCTGCGTGGTGCTCTGAGAACGCTCTGGCTGGAAGAAGAGGGGAGGGACTGAGAGGAGGGTGGGAGTAGAGGAATTGCTGAGGCATGGAAATATTACCACAGATAATCTGTAAAGTTGATTAGGTTCGTTCTTTCTAATTAGCAGTTCTCTGTGATTATAGCTCTTTCATCCTTCTGAGGCTTCAACTTTTTAAATGCCTCTGTCTCTAAGCGAAAAGAGGAGTAAAATCCGAAGGGTGAATACTTCAAGGTCTTTATTGTCTAGGCCTGACCATCTGCCCTGGGCTCGATTTATTCCAGGCTACAAGCTCCAAGAGTCTTGCTAACAAGCAAGCAGGGAGGAGACTCAGCCTAGGGCTTGCTCTGGACTAAAGTGATCGCCTCATAAACGACTCACTAATTTGTAATTAACCCTCTGATCCATTCCAGAGCCCTGCTTGAGCCTCTGGTTCCCCCCCACCCCCCACCCTCTGCATCACAGGAAGCAAGACAGGCAGGCAGCCCTGGAGCCTGTAGTGACTGGAAACGTCCCTGTAACCCTCACGGAAGCCACAGAACCCTTTGTATGTTAAGAAACTCAAAGGATGGAGAGAAGGGATGTGTGTGTGTGTGTGTGTGTGTGTGTGTGTGTGTGTGTGCGCGCGCGCACGCTTGGATGTGCTGAGGGGTGGTGTGACGTGTGCCTGCAGGATATATTTAGCATGGAGTCACACGTGTTGTGTCAGCGGGTGTGAGTGTGAGGGGATGGATGTGGTGGTAGTAAATGTACCATGTGTGTGTGTGTAAAGAGGAGCGTGAGAATGAAGCCACCTCTAACAAGCTATTGAAAAGGGAGTTTTTCCATTCCCTAGAAATTTGCCAGAATAACTTTCTTTTTGGCAAAAGCTCCTGTTCAGAGGGTCTCTGGTGCTCCAGATAAAAAAGACAAGCTGGCTCTCAACCAAATAAAATGAGTGTTAAAAGATATTTTGGGGAGAAGCATTTAAAAATAAAATTTAAAAAAAACCAGTGCTAACAATGAGGTGGTTTCCGCTTCCTTCCATTGGGTGAGAAGGAATATTTAATTTTAAAACAAGTCGAGTCTCCGGCACTGCACCGGAGGGAAATGTGCCACCTTCTTTGGAGATTCGGCTCCGTTCCTGTGATGGCTCCTGTTTGCCAGGTCCTGGGTGGGGCAAAATTCTCCCTTTGTGGAATATTAAAAAGGACTTTCGGTCTCCTTGGATTTGGAATGAATCCTGCAGAAACCACTAGAGCTGCCTGAACAGGGAGGTGCCAGCTAGGGGCGTGAAGAGGCTGTGGGATCCTCTCCCATGCCAGCTGAAGGGCATGTGAGCACAAGTAGTTTCCTGGAGCTGGGATCTCGCTCCAGAGAAGCTCAGAGAAAGGCTTCCGCCTGGACAACTCCAGCAGCTTGAAAAGCATTCCCACTAAAGGCTTTTCTTCAAGCCAAACTCCCCTGCAGAGGCATTGCAGAAAAGTATATGAATAAATGAAGTAAACATGTAAAAGGAACTTGAACTTCACAAGTCATCAAGGAAATGCAAATTAAAACAATAAATCAATAACGAGTTGGCTAAGATTTTAAAATGGTCATGCCAGGACACTCAGAGATGTCACTGGGAGAAATGTAAACCAGTGTTACCTTTCTGGAAGGATATCTGATAATATACATAAGGGCCTTAAAAATGTTCCCACTCTGACCCAACAATTCCATTTCTAAGAGTTTATTCTAAAGAACTCATCAGAGCATTCAGATTTCTCTGCAGGGATATTCATTGTTGTGTTAATTATGTGAAAATTTGGTGTTAATGTCAATGCCCCAAATAGGGACATTTTAAGATAAACGGTGGAACAACCACAAGATGGAATGCTATAGGGCCTTGCAAAGTCCTATTTTGGGACACTACCAAATGACATGAGAAAATAGTGAAATAAAAAATGACATTGAAAAAAAACTGCATGAGAAAAACTACATATATAATGTATATTCATAGAAAAAAGGGCCTGGGAGGATTTACTTCAAACTGTTAATAGATGTTTTCTTGGGGGAAAGATTGTGAGATTTTTTTTCTTAATACTTGTCTGCATTTCCATAAGATTCTTTATCAAACATGAAGTAGAATCGGAATAATAAAAACAATACATGTAATTTAAAAGAGGAAATTTCTGTGAACAGCAGTCAGCAGAGGAACAAAGACAGTAGGGATTCCTTTCAGCTGGAGGGAAGGGCACTGGAGTTTACAAGCCTCTCCCTGGGCCAGGCCCTGTGCTTGGAGGATCCCAACTTCCCCACAGACTGGGGAGGGCTACTTCTTCCTGTGTCTCCATCACCTCCCTCTTCTTGGCCTGGCTTCTTCCTATTTCACTGAGAAACCTGAAGCAATGAGAAGAGTGTCGCCAAGCTCCCACCACCAAGCATCCCTCCTGCTGCGTCTGTGCCTGAGTGCTGCGCTCCTTCCCTTGTTACAAAGGACTCACCTGTTCTCCTGCTTCAGCTCGCCTGCATACATACCTGCTCGAGGATTTTTTCTCCAGCAAATTCTCTTGATTTCACACCATCAATTTCCCCTCTGTATCATCAGATCATCCAATACATACAAGCGTGCTGTGATATTTCCCACATTAAAAACACCGACAATCACCTCCCTTGACTGACAGCCCCCTCCAGCTGTGTTCTCCCCTCGACACCTCCTTTTGCAACAAAATTCCTCAAAAAAAGTTGTCTATCTTCACTGATTACACTTCCTCCTGTTTTCTCTTAAGCCTCAATAGTCAAGCTGTCAGCCATTCCACCCCATTCATCGGCATAATTCTTTTCGAGCTCACCCTGCACTACACATTACTTGACTTAATGGTTGATTCTCAGTCCTCATCTTGCTCAACCTCTCACAGTCTTTGAGGCAGTTGCCAAGTTTGAAGCTCCTCGTGCTGGGGAAAGAGCATGTCCAGGATGAACTCCATCTGCTGATGTTTAATGGACTCCAACCCCACCCCCATGGCAAAAAGATCCCAGGTGATGAAGATTACAAATCCCATCATGCCATGAATCTGCCATGACTCTTGACTGCCTGAAGGGGAGGTAGCTGGGAAATAAGGGTGGGGTTAAACAGCCATGCTGATATATAACCAAAGTCATGTGGGCTTGTGCTTTCTTGGTTTTGCCTGCCTTCAGCTTGCTCCCAGGATCCCAGCTCAGACAAAATCACTGATAGGATGAAATGACCAATAAATTCTCTCTCCCTCTCTGGGATTCTCCTCTTTTCATTTCCCTTGTAAATAAATCTTTTATTAAACTTTCTGTGTGCCTGCCCTTGGGTCTTGCTCTAAGTTTCTTTAAGAGTGGGGGTGAGAGTTCACACCCAAGGCCATTCATTCCCGTTCTGTCTTTGTGGATTATGCCCTTCTCAAATACCCAATGTTCAGTTTCCTGACCCTTTTTCCTCTCTAAATACTCCCTTGGAAAATGTTTTCAATCCTGTCATGGGCAAGGAGAGGGACCCCTTATTCTAGTAACCATGCCTGTTGGGACAATGCTTGCTTACAGAAACCAAGGCAGGATGTTAGCAACTGCAGGACAAGACCAAACCAGCCATCCCCAAGATGGTGGGTGATGGGCTGATGTGTGCAAACAGAGACATGTGCAAAAGTGCCGAGCACAAAAAGAAGCCATCTGCATGAGATCACCAGAACCCACCCTAGAAAGGTGATGTGCAACTCTTCCCATATAAAGGACTCGCTACCCCCTTGCTTGGGGAAAGGGTATCTTTTGAACTTGAGGTCACCTTTCTCCATCCCTTAATCTACAGATAAAGTTAACTTGCTATGCTGAACTCACTTTCATTTTATTGGTCCAAACAATTCTGAGTAGGAAAAGATCCAGCTAGGGGCCAAGTCCCAAGAGCCAGTGACAGTCCCATTTGAGTGCTCTGACTTTCAAATTTATATTATATCTCAAAGATGAACCTCTGCCCTGGAATTCATATATATGTATATAAATTTTAATATGATACATATTAAAATATATATGCCTGAGGCATCGCAAACTTAACACAATCAGAACAAAACTTCTGATTTTCTTCCCCAAACCATGCATTCTTCACTGCCTTCTTCATGTCTATTAATGGCAACTGGGATTTTAGCACTGTTTAGCTTCAAAACTCCAGCATCACCCCAAATAACTTCTTTCCCTCCCATTCCGCATCTAATCTGCTAGCAAATCTTGCCTCTTCCACCTTCATAACAAATCCAAAATCCAACTATTTCTCATCCCTTCCACAGCTACCACCTAATCCAAGTCACCATTGAATCTCTGCTGGATTTTTCCAGAGTCCCCTTAATCCCACCTTGATTGCCTACTTTTAGTCTTAACACAGTATCCAGGACACCCTCCTAAAAGGCAAGCTATAGCATGCAGCTCTTCCCATATTATGAAGGAACAAACCCAAGTTCCTTCCTACCTGGGCCCCAAGCCACCATGTTGTTCCCTCAGATAGCTGCCTGACTCACTCCCACATAACCTGAACTTTTGCTCAGATACGTCTTTCTCCATGCAGCTGTCCTTGATTGTGACACTTTAAATTGCCATTTCCCCCCACCCCCACCCCATGCCCTTTCCCTGCCTCCCTGCCTCCAAAACCTCATTACTACCTGATACACCACATAGTTTCCCTTTGGATGTCTCTGTAGTCTAGAAGGTAAGCTCCATGAGGGCAGAGACGTTTGTCAGTTTTGCTCACCTCTGTATCCCAACACCTAGGTCCATATCTGGCATATATGAGGCACTCAATAAACATTTGTTGAAGGAAGGCAGGAAAGCATGAAGAAATGAATTAACTAGTATTGACCCAAAAGGATATTAACATCCCACTCACCGCTTAAAATATGCTACTAATTTAGGAGCAAAAGAGATTGGCCATGAGTATTTCTTTTCTGTTCCCATTAGAAGCCCTGATGAGACGACAAAGTCGTGGTATTATTCCCATGCAACAGCTTTCCAGGGTTGAACACAGTGCTAAGTGCTCTTGCTGTTTGTTTCTATTCCTTTTCCCCTAATGATGAGGCGATCTGCTTGCTGATTTCCCCACCCCTTCACCATCACAAGGCTGGTTCTTCCTTCAGCATTTGACTCTCTTTCTCAGATTCAACCCATGCTGGTCAGTTGATAAGGCTCGCGAGCACTTCTGTGGACTAGCGTGAGGCTTCCTATACAAACTGTAAGCCCATCATGCCCCATGAAACATAAACCAGTCGTCTGCACCACGATCCTACGCATCTCCTCTCAATGCCCAGTGACCCCTGTGATAAGGGTGTCATGTCTCTGCCAGGAGAACTTTGATACAATTGGGGTGGTGTGGTGGTTCCCAGCCTTTTCTGTGGCCCTCCATTCATGTCAAAGACTTCTAGACACTCGCCACAAGGTCGTGGTTATATATGCTTTTGGTTGAGGCGAAGGTGGCACAAACTCTACATCTAGATTCACAAAGCCTTTACTAGAACAGAAAACAACAAGGACAGCAGGCTGGCGCACTGATGTCACAGAGAGAACATTGGTCTCAGAGCCCAGAGTCCTGGGTCTCCCTCCCAGCTCTGCCACCTGCTGGCTGAGCCTCCTGGAGCAACATCCTCATGCATGAAATGAAGTCTGAAGCCTGCCTGTCTGCAGTAAGGCGCAGTGAGGATAAAGTGTGTGTAGGGGGACTTGTAAACAGACGCAGGGATGAAGTAGTAGCAAAACCACTGTCGTGTCTCCTCCAACATCCACCTACACAGGGGGCTGACCCACCCCTTGGACCCATCTCTAGAAATATTAGCTAAGGTTTTATGGAGGTGGCCTTTTCTGTCTACTTTCTATTTTCCAACTTCATTAAACATATGCTGAGAACAGACTTACTCTTAAGCTGTGAATTTCTTTAGGGCAGTGACAGAACATCCTTGGCCCCGTCTCCCCAGAAGCCTACAACGAGCCCAGGTCCCAGGGCACACTTCTTCAAGCAGCCCTGGGGGACCGGAGTTGGGGGAAAACCCCCACCTGATTGAAGACTTCCAAGAGAGGACCTAAAGACCAGCTTCCTTCTTGGAGTGCAGTCTAAGAGGAATTTTTCCTCTGGTTTCTGCAAGCAGCCCCACTTCCTCGCTGAACATTTTTGCCAGCTGCTTTCAATCCTAATATTTTGGCAGCAAAACAGCACACTGTTCTGCAAAAGACTTGGGGAGCTGATGAGCTGATATAACAGCCTCTCAGCTTTCCCGGGTTCCTGCTCAGAGATCGAGATTGATGGCGGAAGCCGGGGGTCTCCTAGCTCAGCTATGGGCCTCTAGCTTTAGGGCCTCAACCCCATGCCACAGGCACACAGAAACTACACCGAGGAAGGAAACCTGGGCACCTCTGTCACTTGGGATTTGCGGTTTGGTTCTGGTACAGCATGACTCAAACCTGAACGCCCACTCTGGGAAGGACCCCAGGCCAAGGCCCTACCATGTCTTTTGCCCTACGTCCTTGAAGTAGAAGGTCTCATTGTCAAGACCTGAGGGTTGTGCTGCCTCTGATGTTGCAGATGGACATGACTTGCAAGCGGGTGTTAGCCGGGAAGAGGGTGATGGATGGGCAGAAGCACTTAGGTAAAAAAGAAGACAAACTAATTAAAATGTCAAACCCTTCCGCTCACAAAGCAAGGTGGCAACAGATTCCTGGATGATGCAATCTTGTCACATGTCCATCTTCCTGCTTCTCTTCATGTTCCAGTCTGTGATACTGCAGTTACCCAAAATTAATGCAGTATGCCCACAGCAGTTGAGGAACATTTTGTAATATTAAACAGTTCATATTATTCGTGCATGCACACACGAGCCTGTGTGTGTGTGTGTGCGCGCGTGTGTGTGCGTGTGCGTGTGTGTGCGTGTGACCAGGGTTTCTCAACCTTGGCACTATTGACATCCTAGACTGCGTAGTAGTTGCAGGACCATCTATGCCTTGCAGGACATTTGGTAGCATCCCTGGTCTCTGCATGCTGGGCGCAAAGAACAAGCTATGTTCTACCGAAGTTGTCTATAGACATCACCAAGTGCTCCTAGGAGGCAAAATTCCCCCAGTTGATCCTCGCTGGTCTATACATAATGTGCATAAATGGCAATTCTGGTTTTCTACACTGACAACTCCATGGATATAATCCATATTGGGATTGTGGGAATGGTTTTACTTGATTTAAATCATTTAAATCATTTAAATCATTTTGATTAAACATCTTTACATTCAGGAATAATAGTTTGCATTTACCCTTAATGTTAATGTATTAAGAGAAATATTTTTTGAAATAGATATGAAAAATTAGTTCATATAGTCTCCAATGAGTTGGATCTAATTTTATGATGTAAATATGCCACAACCTTGGACACCTGGAACATCACATTTGTTTTTTATAACAGATCGCTACCATCAATAAAACACACATGAAATGACTATCTTGATTGTATATTGACAAAATTAGTGATTTTGCTGAAATGAAAAATGTGAATTATGGAATCGATGTATAATGATTTGTGAAAATATATGTGCTTTTATTTTATTACTCAGCACAATACCAATGGCCCATCAACAGAACACCAAGATATGCCCACTAATAATTTAAAACACACATCTCTTATACTTGCTAAAATTCAGTTATATTAAAAACTATAATTTTATACATTTTTTCACTTTGTTGTTTCGAAGACATATTTGTCAAAGTAGGAGGCTACAATAGATTTTTCTGATGTTTATTCACTTGGTTTATAACTTTAAATTATCTGCCCCTTCTTTAAAAAATAAAATATTTGGCTCTTGGGCCCCCATTTTTCCTTCTGCCAGTCTGGCAAACATGGGGGACCCATTAGCCTCATGCCCTTGACCTGAGGCCTCAGTTCAGAGCCTTGGATAGGGACAGGCATGTACCGGAACGGAGGGCAAAGAGCAGGTATGGCAAGGACAGAGAGGCTGGGATCCGGACCGGGGCTAATGCTCCCTACTCAGCCCCAAGCCTCAACCTTTGGTCATGGATTCTAGATGTTTCTCTGAATCATCATTATCCCAGAACTTGGCGGTTTTATGGCACCATCCACTGGTCAGTTTGTCCCACCAGTGGTCACTGCCAAAGCTGTCACAAGACCCAGAGAAACCCTTCAGGAATTCCCCCAACGCCCACACAACAGCATTTCCAGTCATTCTTCACCTCCATCTTGGAAAGCCCAAGAGAGTGATGTTTAACACTGAACCAATTTTTTCATGTTCTCTAGGAGTGTAATGTGTCCAGAACGTGCACTCACCATAACGGCACAGCCACCTAAACCCTCACCATGTGGCTCTCCACAGCAGCACCCCACGGCAGCAAACAGAAGCCCCCCTCACACTCCCCCACCACCAACTTCACTCTCCCCTCAAAGGTAACATCTATCCTGACTCTAACACCATGGAAGTTTTTGAAATGGGGAAGCGCTAAAGGTCTAAAGCAGGGAGCAAACACGATTCCATTTGTCCTTTGAAAAGTGCTCTCAGCTCCTGCGGGCACGGCTGCAGGTAGGCAACTGAACCAGAAGTTGCAGAGAGAGGGATGGCCCGAAGGAGGGAGGGAGGACTGAAAGGAATAATTGCAGGGGGTCAAGAGGTCAACTTCCTGCCAACTGTCCTCTCTGTTGTGTTTTCTGTGGTCCACCAATTGATTAAATGACCTTAAAAGCCTCCTACCTCCCAAGCTGAAAGTCTGTTATTTAAACCAGTGACAGAGAAAGCAAGCCTCCCACCGGCGCCCAATTCACTCAAGGAAAGATTAGATTGGTTACCCAGCTTCGAAAAGTTGCTCATAAAATTCAGCAGGAGCCTGCAGTCCTCAGAGTCTTCTATTTTTACCGAAAACACACACAAGGAAGTGGAGAATTTTCAAATGAATTAGACATGAGATTGATCTTTTTATACAAAAGGAGAGAAAGCAACAGGAATGCTGAGTTTGAGTTGCGCCCTCTCCTCTGCTCTGGGTTCCCTCAGCTGCCTCATCCTAAGGCTTCAGTCAGGCCTGAGCAGTCACCCCTCCCACCCACCCCACTCCCCCCACACCCCCACCCCCACTCCCCCTAGCAACCAGCAGGAACACAACAGGAACACGCTCTCTAAGGACCTGGGCAGAGGGGTAAAGGGTGGAATCCTGGAGATCTCGATGGCTTTTTAGGCTTTTAATTACACTGGTCAAGAGTGAGATCATAACTGACTTAAAAAGACCCTAATCTGTAGTATCTTGGTGTGCTGAACATGAATATAACCCTGAAAATTTTGTATTAGCTCTCGTTTTGAAGATATTTCATATAATCCATTTTATATGTTCACCGTGTAAATTTTTCCAGTAGGACTGCAGCAGCATCCTAAATCAGCCTAGAATGATATAATATTGCATCACATTGCATAATACCATCATGCACACATCATCCAGAGTTGACTGCATCATTTTCTGATGCAATGCACTACTACTGCCAGGCAGCTGCTGAAGTAACCTGACGTCAGCAGTGCACTAGATAAAGCCATGTCGGAAAAGTTGAGCATTGAAAATATTTTAGATTTTGTGTGAGACAGTTTAAGCTACTGTTCCATAGAACTGTTATTATTTTATCCATTTAGGCACAATACAGAACAGTAATGCCTCAAAAGTGGGTGAATAGCATGGACAATTTCTGCCATATTTGTGGGGAAGTGACATTTGCCAACCAGAAGAAAAGTATCACTTCTCAAGTGAAGAAGGCTTATCATCTTTACTTCGGATGCAGGGTTGGTGGCCAAGACAAGCCTTGGGCCCCACATATATGCTGTGCTACATGTACAACACAGCTTTCACAGTGGTTAAATGGCAAAAGACCATCAATGCCGTTTGCAGTCCCCATGGTGTGGAGAGAGCCAAGCAACCACATAAAAGACTGTTACTTCTGCTTGGTTCCTCCTCTTTCTGTCAGAATAACAAAGCAAAAGAAGTCAGGAATAGTCTACCCAAACATTCCGTCTGCATTGCAATGACCGGTTCAACAACTTGCTGCAGGGTGATGCGAAACAAGCATGGAATGCTTGTCGCCTAGTGTCTACAAACTTTCTCGGGAATGTTAGGCCAGAAAACTACAAGGAACTGGTAGAAGACATGCTGATGCAGTCTCAGAAACTTGGCTGCAATATGTCTCTAAAGATCCACTTCCTTCATTCCCATCTGGATTTCTTCCCTGTAAACTATGGTATGGGTAGTGATGAACATGGAGTTATCACATCAATGGAACAAAGATACCAGGGAAAATGGTCCACTGCAATGCTGGCTGACTACTGCTGGACACTCCGCAGAGATGCTCCTGAACAGCTGTACAAGAGTTAAGCGAAGAAATCTAAGAAATAGTCTATGACTTGATTTTTTTACAGGTATTAATCGTAGGTCTATTACAATCGGCATGCATTTTGTGATGTAAACATCCATTTATTGCAGATTATTTAAAAAACTAGAGCCAAAATTAGAATTTGACTGTTATATTCATGTTGAGCACATACAAATTGATAGGAAATGACTAATTTTAAAATTTGTTGACCAGAGTTATCTTTCGTAGAGAGGTACCAGGTACAGGGTAGGCCTCCTGTGCCCCCAGCAGATCTCCACTTTCTCTGGGCTCTCTGGCATTCTTGGGGTCTCTCTGCTGCACCCTGAATAGTTCTCTGCTCCCTCTTCATCTTCCGCTTCTGCTGCTGCTTATAAGCCCCTTCTCTGGCTCGGAAGGCCCACTCACGCACGCCCACACCCTCCTCGAGTGCAGGCCTGCAGGGGTCCATCACTGAGGGGAGGGCGGAAACACCTGATGACTCTTTCATTTACCCCACACCCACCCAGGTTCAGACGCTCAGGGCTCAGACACACCCCGTGCCTCCACCAAGGCCACGGACAGAGCACAGCCTCCCAGACTGAGCTGCTCCAACAACAGGGACCTGAGTCAAAAGCTCGACTCACACTGTGAGGGACAACTGGTGTTGAGAAAGCTGAACATAGGGCACGCTCAGGCAGGTTTGAGGTGATCTCCCCTGGCAGCCAATTGTCAAGGTAGCGCTCAGAAGTCAATGATTGTTTCCGATACTTGTTCTGTGTCCACTAAGCTGTCGACTTCTCAGCAGCCCTTGGGCAGCTACCTCATACCCTTACCTCCAGCTGGGGTGAGTCAAGGACTCTGTTTTCTTTTGTGAGCTTTGCTTTGCTGGATCTGCGGTTGCTCATTAGTGCTCTGTGGAACCCCATGGACATCGTGAAGGTAGCCCAAGTGTCCCTGAGCAGGCAAGACTCTGAGCTGGCTACAAACTTCATCTAGAGGAGCCCCATTTCTGAACAGGGCTTAAAGCAACACAGCAATCCTTTCCTCAAATTACATCAGGCAGATGTATCTCTATCCTGTTGACCAGAGCAGCGTGATTACAAACTAATGTGCATATGGCTTGCCAGGTAGGAAGAAATAAACACAAGTTCAATCCCAGGCCAGGGAGCTTCCCACATGGCACAGCAGACCTCTCCTGTCTCCCCCACTGCTCCCCTCAGCAGTGTACTTCAGTCGATCTGCCTGTTCTGCTCCCCAATCTGTCTCTGGTGAATCCTCTCACCACCCCAAACCTCTGGCCTACACCCCAGTTCTTGTATGCATAAATAAATAAATCTTAAAAAAAAAATTCCAGCCAGCGTGCAAGATACACCAATGTTTTGTAATGACACAGGATGACAAATTCATTAGATGACTTCAGAGTCCACACTCAACTAATGTCAGTAACTGATGCTTGTTGGGTGGACGTGGTATCAGAGAACATCCCTAATTCTCTGAAAAGGCTATTAAATTATTTCTCTTTTCCAGCTCCCCGTGTATGAAGGCCAGATTTTCTTCAGATACGTTAACCAACACAACATGTAAGCAAGACATTAAAGAGATTTGCAGAAATGTAAATATTTTCACAGGATATTTTTGGTTTTGGAAAATATAACTATTTTAAAATGTAAATATAAATTTTTATTGATGTTAATGGATTTCTTACAATGAATTACAAAGTATGCATTTTTTTAATCCTTAGTTTTGACTTTAAACATAGTAAATAACCATGACTCACATAAATAGCACTTTGGGGATCACAATAATTTCAAAGCGTGTAAAAGTGTCATAGAAAGTGTGGATTTTGTGAATTGCTTTGACCTAGAACAAGTCATATCTGTCTTACTCTGCTTCTCTGGAGAGTGCAGGACAATCACAGCCACTAAAAGCTACTAACCTCTTCTGTCAGGGGCTGTCACGGGGGTTATGGAATGCGATTCAAAATTCACTTTCATGCAGATGTTATTTTACCCTCCGTCCCTCTCTGGGAGCACAGCAGAATCTGCCTTTCTCAGAGGAGCTAAAATTACGAGATGAAATACCTGATCCAAGACCCAATTCCCAAGCAGACCAGCCAGGATTGGAAACGAGGACTCCTGACTCCAAGCCCCAGAGCTTTTCTGCCCTGGGGCACCCCCCTCTGTGCCCAAATGATCTTTGGCCCCTATGTCTTCTTTTTTGAGTTTTCTCCTGGTTTTGTCTCCTGGGCAATGTGAAGTTATCTTAAAGGAGAAACAAAGTCTCTTCCCACTTTCCACGGCAGTGCCGCCCACAGCCTACAGCACTCCACGACCCGTGACCTGCCTCTCCCAGAGGTGTCGCTTGCCTCCCAGGCAGAGAGCACCCACAGCCATTCTGGGTCTGTCAGCTTCTCTCCTTCAGGAATCTGATTTGAGAGCCGCACCAGGTGTCATCAGTTTGATGAAGAGTGGGAAGCTCAAGTTGCCTTAAGGGTTGAGATGATTAAACATAGGGAAGGGGTGAGTGGAGAGAGAGGGAGAAGTGGCCCCTGGGAGCAGAGAAGGAGGCTAGGTTCCTGACTTCCCAATCTCCCTGAGAGCCAACTACTCCCGCTCTGTCTCCCAACGTCCCCGAATGCCCCCTCCATCTCCTGCTATGCCTACACTCACCCTCCTCCCCTACCCACGTGCTAGTGGGGCCACCCCCGAGTTCCTACAGCTTGAAGGCCTTGGGGCCTTTCTAAGGTCCCCTTTGTCTGCTGGGGTCCTGGTAACTCTGGGGGTTCGCTGGCACACTCTGGTTTGTGAGTCTGCCAGCTTAAGAGATCTACAAGGGGGGGGGCGGATTACACAACCCGCATTATGGACCCACAGTCCATTTACTTTGGAACCTGAAGACTCAGACCCCATCTGCCATGTGACCAGGGAGACCTGGAAAGTCCTCTCCACTTTCAAGTACAAGCTTCTTCTTTCCCTTGTCACACATTTCCCTTCATTTAAAATAAGTGATCAAACATACTCCCTTAAGTCTATTAAAATAGATTTTAATAGGATTTAAGATCAGATGGATGGATTTCATTTCACAGCACCCATTGCTTAAAAAAAGCTTTTCTCCAGCTCTGAACACAAATCTCTGTCTCCTATGTTTAACCTAAAGCTTTAAAATGCCCCTTCGTGACACCCCTAGAGCTGTGGAATGCTGACTTTGAGAGCACGCGCCCTGTGTCCCCTCACGCTGGTCAAGCAGGTCCGGTGAAAGCCTCACCAGTCACCTTTCAACACCCACGTCCTACTCCATCAGGTCCATAAAATGCTTCTTAATAATAACAATAAAATAATAATAATAAATTGTCACTTTATTCCTGTACTTCCGGGTATGCAAGTTGCTCCTGCAGGCCTCACCAGGACAGTGGCCCATAGGTGCCCTCACTCGCCCTCCTCCTGCATCCCACCCCTCCTCCTCGGTAGCCTCACGGCAGTGACAATCCAAGGGCCTGACCTGAGCTGAATGACAGCGAAGAGGCTGCAACAGGTGACATGTCAGTAAAGAGGACCTTGTCGCACCAGCTGGCAGGAGAGCCACTTGGAATCTTGCTGAAGGCAGTTTAACAACAGGTCTCAAGAACTTTAAATGATTTCATATTTTTCGACACCAGTAATTTGGTTTCTTAAAGAATGTGCTCAAAGTTAATAACAATGTTCCTGAAAGCATATTTACATTAGCAAAATATCAGAAGTAACCTAAAAATGTCCCACAAGAAGGAATTAGTACATGTAAAATTTTACTTCCAAAAACTAGCTGAGAGCCTAGAAAATGGCTTATGATAAACTGTAGCATGAAAAACAACAGTTACCAAAATCCTAATATATGAAAACCGTGTGCACGTATAGCATCTATAGGATGTCATACAGAGACAGATCATTTGTATTTGTCACATAAATGGGGTGTGGATGTGGGTATGTGTGTGGGTGTGCCTGAAAGTTAAAGCAATAAACTGGTAATTGCAAAGGGATTTATGGGTGAATTTTACTTTCTTCATATTTTATATGGTTTTCTCAATTTTTTCATGAAGGCACACCACTTTTATAATTAGGAAATGATAATGCTAAAAAACAATTTTCTTGATTTTAAAACTTGTCTTGGAGGCACAAGATCTTTGAGCAAATGATACCACCTCTCTGAGTCTTACTTCTGCCTTTCTTGCCTTTCCAGAAGATTTTGTAAAGATCAACAGCAACCAGATAAAATAAAATGCAACCAACAAACATACTATTATTTCTGATATATTTGGCAAAGCAATCTATTCAAAATGGCCATCCAAGCAGCCTTTCTGTGATGCCCCTTCTTTTAAAAAAAATAAATAAAAGATTTATTTATGCATACAAGAGCTGGGGTATAGGCCAGAGGTATGGGGCGGTGAGAGGATTCACCAGAGACAGAGTGGGGAGCAAAACAACTGAAGCACACTGCTGAGGGGAGCAGCGGGTGAGGCAGGAGAGGTCGGCTGTGCCATGTGGGAAGCTCCCTGGCTGGGATCAGGCTGCGGATAGCTTCACAGTACCGAGACTTAACCCCTGCACCACTAGGGAGGCCCCCGTGATGCCCCTTCTGAAGCCGGATGAAGTCCAAGCTTCAGCCCCCAGCCCCAGCTCCCGCCTGACTCTCCTGCCTCAGGCCTTCAGCTCCAGCCACCCCGTTGGACACATAGCACCCCAAAAGCCACGCCACCCTCCCTTACCTGCTGCCCCTCTGCCCACACTGCCTTCCCGCAGCTCACGAACCTGGCTCCTTCTGCCTCATCTCCGGTGTCCAGGAAGACTTGCCGGCCCTCCAAGATGGCTGATCACCCTTTTGAAAGCCACGGAAGCTCCCTGCAGCCTCCCTCAGAGCACTCGCCCGCTGTGCTGTGGCCTCTTCGGCCCCTCCCCACTCAGCAGCAGCTGCTCCCTGGCTGTTGGTTCCCAACGCCCAGCTGGGGCAGGTGCTTTCAAATAGATGAAAGCGTTGTACTTTTTTTTTTTTTAATTTATGATATTTTGATCTTTTTTTTTTTTAAGATTTATTTATGTATACATACAAGCTGGGGTACAGGCCAGAGGCATGGGGCGGCGAGAGGGTTCACCAGAGACAGAGTGGGGAGCAGAACAGGCAGATCAGAAATACACTGCTGAGGGGAGCAGCGGGCGAGGCAGGAGAGGTCTGCCGCACCATGTGGGAATCTCCCCGGCCGGGTGTCAAACTCGCGTCGCCGCTGCCGACAGCTCCACAGCGCAGCGCTCAACCGCTGCGCCACCAAGGAGGCCCCACTTTTTTTTTTTTAACATGTATTTACTTATGCATACAAGCTGGGGTACTGACCAGAGGCGTGGGGCAGTGAGAGGGCTCGCCAGAGACAGAGTGGGGAGCAGAGCAGGCAGAGCGACCGAAATACACTGCTGAGGGGAGCAGTGGGCGAGGCAGGAGAGGTCTGCTGTGCCATGTGGGCATCTCCCCGGCCGGGTGTCGAACTAGCATCGGGGCTGCCGACAGCTCCACAGAGCAATGCCCAACCGCTGCGCCACCAGGGAGGCCCGAAAGCTTAGTACTTTTGAGATAAAGAAATCTGGAGCTCCACGAAAGCTCTCCCACTCAGGGTGGGCACACAAGGTCTTACAGCTTGTGCATGGCCCAAGGTGCCTGCCAGGGCCAGGGTCAGCCTGCCACCCCCAGCACCAGCCCAGCCCCTGGTCAGCCCGGGGCACGGGGCAATTTTGCTTGGCACAAGGACTCTCCAGACCCAGCGAGGAGTGACAGTGACCGTGAGGCTGCACCCACCTAACGGTGCGTGAGGCTCGAGCACTAGGTTCTATCTTCCTAATTCCTGCAGAGGCTTCTGCACGGCCCAGCCAAAAGGCAGAAAAGAGGCAACAGCCATAGCCACATAGATCTATGTGAACCAGTGCAAAGCTCACGCTTTAGGAGCAAGCAGCATTTTTTATGGAAAAAATGATTGAATTTTACATATTAGCATAAAAACATTCGCACTCTTCCAAATCATATTTACAGTGTTCCTCACCACCAGCTCTGCCCAGCAGAATTCCATGCGGCAATGCGGGTGTTCTGTCATGGGCAGTGCGGCGGCCCGCCGAACCACAGGGGCTTGAAATCAAGCCCTTGGAACAAACACAACATTTCAGAGCACAGCAGAGTGAGCACCCCTGAGAAAGTAAATGCCCACGTTTTATTTCAGTACTTCATTTGGATAGCACCAGTTAGAAGTCACTGCTTTGGACAATGGAGGTGTAGAGAAAGTGTTCTTCAATTTCAGTGCACATAAAAATCAATTCCCAAGCCTCCCCAAGGGAGCCGATCCATTGGGTTTAGGTGGCACCAAGGAATGTTCATTTTAAACCCACACTCTGAGGGCTTCTCCCACAAGTTGGCATCTGGGCCACATTTGAGGGTTACTACTAAGCGGGTATTCAGGTACCTTGGAGTTGTGGGTCTTTGGCCATTTTTTGACTTAGAAGATTTCGGTCCCCGAGTTGGAATTTTCTGTATTGACTCTTACACTATTGACATTCTGGAGCAAAAGCAGCACTCCCTAGAGGGAGATTTTTCCAGTGTTGCTGATTTCTCCTTGGCAGCTCAGACGTTTGTCCATGTCAATTTACTCTGCTATGAAGAAAATGAAATTATTTCAGTGGTAACAGTTGTTGCTCAAAGCAAACATCTGAGACCATTTCTTCTTCCCTCCTGCTTTCCTTCCACCCCAGAAGAACTCCTCCTCCAGTACCAGCTTCTCAGCTCCTACCCTCTCCCCAAACCCTGAGACGCCGCAGAGGCAAGAGAGCTTGGGTCCTCTCCTGGGGGAAGAATCCCTCACAGGAGTGAGGAAGTGACTCTTGCTCTTTCGGAGTAGATCCGGGACAGTCATGACTAAGTTGAGTTGGAGCCAGAGAGAGCATAAGGAAGAATGGTACTAACACGAACACTCTGTCCACACCAATTCTCCCACGTGACCCTGAGCTTCCCTGTTTGGGAGTGTAAAGCAGAGTCACATTTATGTTTATTCACAAAGGCAATGATATGGAGGAAGCGCTTCACTTACCCGAGCAGAATCTAACCCCTTGCAAGGGTCCGTGGCAGCTTCCAGAACCCCTACAAAACAGCCACATGCTGGGCCATGGGCCAGGCTAACAACTACAGGAACCACTTGGGGCTGCCCTGCCTGGTCCCTCCTCTGGCTTCTCCTCACCCACTAAGCTGCTTGAGAAGCCATCCGAGGCCATCAGTCCTCATCATGGCACCAGTTCTCTGCAGAAGGGCCAGAATGGCCTCTTGCCATTCCTGTTGTCACCGGGGTCCTCAGCATCCCAGCTTGTGTCCAGAATCTCAGAGTCTCCCATGAAAATAATTCCATCACTTTCAGATTTTTATCCCTTTAGACCTCAACAATAAGCCAACAGGGGAGGTGGAAGAGAGACTCAGGATCCTGTGCTTTCTTCCTCCTCCAAACACAAAATATGCACCCCAACCCTATGGATGGAGACAAATTGTCGAAGAGGGGTAATAACACTTGCAATTGCTGGGTTCCAGCTCAGCCCAAGTTGCCCCTTGATACATATAATGAAAAAAATGATCCAATTAGAGGAACAGAAGATGCCTACCTTCAAAATGTTGGTCTAATCAACGGCATGAGCTGTGCCAGGAATAACAGCGTGAGCAGGGCGTGCGGCCTAGAGGGGAGGGAGGGAAGAATGGTGAGGAGGAAATCAGAAAGGTTTCCTATAAATACAAACACTTCGCCTCTCCCAGAGAAAACCACCTGTTAGTTCTTGTCTTTCCTTTTACTCCACTGAAAACCTCCGTTCATCGATTGGGGCTTTCTACTGCCTACAGACCGCTGGGAAGGGTAGTTGATCCTGCTTTGCTCTGAGACCCTCGGGGCAGCTGGGCAGAGGAGAACCTCCTGAGAGTCCCCCAGCACTGGGGAGTCTATTTCGGTCACATTTCCTCTCCCACTAGCACTAAGCTGAAGACCTCGCCGGGGCATCTGCTGTTAGCTGGGGCCATGGCTGGGCTGCCATTGCCACAGGGCGAAGTTCCGTCAGCAGAAAGTTCACTTCAGTAATGGATGACCTGGGATGGCTGAGGGGGCTAATTTTTCTGTCCTCAGATCCTCTGGTCCCGCTGACCCCGGGAGTAGCCCGCCAGCCAGCTGCCGTCACCATCCAGAGCCAAAGCTCCCTGCCACTTTGGCGCCAATCCCTTTCCAACTGAGCCACCGAGCTGCTGTACACGACTTGGTGAGCGATCTCTGGCTGCCATTCAGGGGAAGACAGATGGCCCAGAAATGATTTTCTGGAGTTTCCTGACCAGATTTCTCTCTTATGTATCATGAAGCAAACCATGGGTTTAAGATTCATCCTCGGAGAGTCAGCCGCAGCCTCTGACTCAAATCCCCCTTGGTTGGGAAAAGTGCAAATATGATGGGATTTAGGTCAGGGCTTGTGTATTAAGCAACCCGTTTTGTTTTCTGGAACACAGGGAGGGAGGACAGGTTTAGATTGTCATCACTGGTATTCCTTCCATCAAAGAGAGGCAGCCAAGGAGAGTGAGATCGGGTAAGCCAAGAAGATTGAGACGAGACACTGGTGTGGAATAAGGCTGCCCCATCACATGCAGCGAGATGAGAAGGGCTCCACTCTGGAACGACACCCAGACTTGTGCCAGAAACCCTCCTAGGCGCTTTATCTGTGAAGCCCCCTTGTTCCTGACATCTTTAGGGAATGGATGCCTTAGCCATTTCACCTATGAGGGTATTTTTCCTCTCTGTTAAGTGCTCTTCCTGGTGTCCACCTCTGCTCTGTGGCCTTCTGCCCAGCACATGCCGGCAACTCACAAGCAAGCTTCATTATCCCTCTGAGTCTCCAAGCGTTTATACAATTGGCCATGAAACTTCTTCAGCCTCCAACTCAGCACAACTGCCCAACTTCCCCTTAGCCTTTTCCCCATGACAGCCGCTACCTCTGACCAGCAGTGACCCAGGCACCAAGGCTGAGAGCCAGGGATTCGCGCCGGGGTCCATCTTTCCTTTACCGACCACATCCTATCATCACCAGATCCACTCGTTTACCTGTAGAATAATCTTGGCTCCATCCTTGGGTCATCACCCCCTGCCATTGCACGGGCTTGGGTCACCTCACCACCACAATCACCTCCTAACAGATTCCCCCTCAATCCATCCTGCACTGTGACCAGTGTTCATTCTCCACCTTCTGGTCCTGTAGCTGCCTAGACCGGAACTCTCCAGGTTCCTGAACTGTCCCAAGTCTGCCTTGGACATCCCTTCGGGATCTAGCTCTTGCTACCTCTTCAGTGCCATCTGCCATTCCAGCTACTTAATAACTTTGATTTCCAGAGGGTGCTGCTTATTTCTTTCTCTAAATATTTGGAATCTCTTCCTCTGTCTGAAGCCCTCCTACCACAAAGACTGATCCCCTCTTTCCCCTACCCTCATGTTGGTTGGTTGACTCCAGCTGGCTTTCTGATTCCAGCTAAGAGGCCACTTTCTCTAGCAAGATCTGCCCTCTTCCCCTTGTCTCTGTTTTTACCCATATCACAGGATTGCCTTGTCTCCCACTGGACTGTAAACCCTTCAGATCAGAAACAATGTCTTACTCACCATGGAGTCCTTAATGTCAGACACAACAGCTGGCACACAGCAGGCACCCGAAACATTTTTATTGAGTGAGTCAATGAATGAACAATTAAATGTTTAACTTGCCCAAAGTTGTTCAGTAGAATTAGGATTCAAGCCCCGTCCTATTTGCCTCAAAGCTTGCGGCATTTCCTTTGTGCCCTGATGCCACGGCATCATCTTGAGGCTTATTTAAAGCAAGACTGGATAACCTGATGGTAATACAGTGTTTGGGGAATAACTGCAGTGAACTCTTGAGGGTGCTTTGGAGCTGACATTTGGAAATCAACTTTGAGTATTCATCTTCTAGCCACTTACTATTCTGGTCTACAAGACAGGTATTATAATGCTCCTTCTCTGCAAACTGACTGACTTATATCTTCAAATTCCCTCTTACTCTCCCCTCGGAGCAACCCTTCAATGATGGTGCCATTTGCTTCCCAGTACAGTCCCATGTAATATGCCCCAAGAGCTGGGAAGACACAGTGTCATGACTGTGCTTTCTTATTAAAGGAAACTGCTTGTATTTCTGCCCATGATTATGCTGACTTGTTGATGCAACGTGACCAACCAGTATTACAAAATTCAATCAGCTTAGAACATTTTACCAGAGGCCAGAGGAGCCTCTTGCTTAACAGCAGTTGCTATAAACATATGTCACACAGTTGGCCCATGGATGGATGATCTTACCTGCCTCTACTTTATTCAGATGAAGAATGACATGCAGCTGGGGAGCGCAGAGGTTCAGCAAAAGCCCCGGGAATACTGAGACGTGGACCAGACCAGTCTTCACCTGCAGGGCCATTGGTTCCAATGAGATAGGAAATGAGCATAAGACATCAGACACACAGGTCCCTGAGCTACTTTCTGGCCCAAGGTCTTGGGGTGTGATCATGTGACATTCCCATCATGACTTCCTCTGAAAAGAGCCTTTCACTTGTCTTCTGAATCCCCAACTTCTCAAACAAAGGCACCCTTGAAAACACCACCTTTGGATTTAATTCAAAATAATCTAGCCAAATTGGGGCGTTGTAGATGAAACAGGTTGGCCATAGACTATTATTGAATCTGAGTAATAGCTTTATGGGGGGAGTTATTCTCATATCATCTATTCTTTTGTATATTTTTAAATTTTACTATAATAAGGCTATTGTACATGCTGCATTTCAGTATAACCTCATATAACTTAGCTGAGGAATAATTTGGTATTATATATTCAAAATCTTTTAAAATGTTTAAATTCTGCTCAGAATTTCTACTTTTGGGAATTTTTCCTTAAGAAATAATTTTTCCTATGAATGTGTGAAAAAATTTATCTACCAGAATGTTTACCCCAGTCTTGTTTACGCAGGAGAAGGGAGACAATCTAAAAGTTCAACAATGAAAACTGTTTAAATAAAATGTAGTACATATTAGGGCCTCCCCGGTGGTTTAACGGGTTAAACGCAGCACTATGAAGCTATCCAGAGTCACTGTAGCATGAGTTCAATACCTGGCCAGGGAGATTCCCACACAGTACAGCAGACCTCTCCTGCCTCGCCCTCTGCTCCCCTCAGCAGTGTATTTCAGTAGATCTGCCTGTTCCACTCCCCTCTCTGTCTGGTGAATCCTCTCACCATTCCACACCTCTGACCCTCACCCCAGCTTGTATGCATAAATAAATAAATCTTAAAAAAAATAAAAATAAATAAAATATAGTACATATTAGGATAAACTATTAATGCAATCATTTAAACAGTATCAAATCTGGTAATGGTGAGGAAAAACAGTCACTTCACACACTGTTGATAGAAACAAATTAAGTAACTTCTTTGGAAGGCAAATTCTCATTATTCATCATCATTTTAAGTGTACTTATTCCTTGACCAAACAAATTTAAGACTTATTTCCCACGAATAGATTAAAATGCATACAGTAAGATGATTACAGTATTCTTTACTGTAGGAAAAGGTGGAAATAATGTAAATGTCTTATAAAGGAAGACTAGTTGAATAAATAACGGTGCACCAAACAATGGAAAACTTTACAGGCATTGTTTGTACGTAACAATAACTAAAACCAACATCTTTGAGAGTATACCATGAACCAGCCACCTGTTCTATGTGCTTTAATTTTATTTAATACATACATATGAAAACATTGCTGTATCTTTTAAGTATGGCTGTATTGCAAACTGGCCCAAAGTCAGTGACTTACAGCAATAAGCAACTTTATCCTTTGGCTCACTGGCCTTGTGTGGGTTCCCTTACATGTTCAGTGCTCAGTGTAATCTGCTTTAAAATTGACTTCAGGGCCTCCCTGGTGGCGCAGCGGTTAAGCGCTGCCCTGTGGAGCTGTCGGCAGCGGTGACGCGAGTTCGACGCCCGGCTGGGGAGATTCCCACATGGCACAGCAGACCTCTCCTGCCTTGCCCGCTGCTCCCCTCAGCAGTGTATATCCCCCGATCTGCCTGTTCTGCTCCCCACTCTGTCTCTGGTGAACCCTCTCGCCTCCCCACGCCTCTGGCCTGTACCCCAGCTTGTATGCATGAATAAATCTTTAAAAAAATAAAAATAAAAAAATAAAAAAAATTGACTTCACTGGGGCAATTAACCTCCACATGGACTTTCATCTCCCAACAGCCTCACCCAGAATTGTTCATATGGCCACTGCAGAATTTCAAAAGAGAGAATGAAAGCTTACAAAGCTTCTTGAGACTTCTTAGAGTGAGGATTGGCATAGCATAACTCCAAACTTCAATCACACTCCAATCACATTCGACCGGCCAAAGCAAATTCAAACTCAATAGTAGGGAAATATCCTCTCTCTTTCTCTCTTTCTCTTTCTCTCCCTCTCTCTTATTGATAGTAGTTTCAAAGTTATTTCATGAGAAAAATAACAAGGGCGAATAACAATGTCATTTTTTAATCAGAGGAGACTGAGCATGTTCAGGCTGATACGGCCACAGGCTATTTTTGTAATCGATCTACCCCATAGTTAAGGTGCACGATAGTGTGTGTTCTATGCTCCTTGTCCAATAAAAGATAAACCATGAGACACATTATCTCACACCTATGTGTGTAAGTGGAAGAAAGTGGATAGAAATCAGGTGCACAAAATTTCTTTTCACTAGGGTTACTTTGGTAAAAGGAACTGGGATATAAGATAAGAGACTTCCTTTCCATTGAATACTTTTACACTATTTTAATTACTTTACCATGTAAATAAATTAATTTTAATACTAAAAGAATGAGTTAGTACAATTAAAAGATCTCAAAAAGGAAATACAAATACATACAAGTGAATGAAAACTGAAATACAGCATATCAAATTTGTGGGGTGCAGCCAAAGCAATGCTAACAGGGAAATTTATATCACTGAAATGCTTCCACTAGAAAAGAAAAAAGGTCTCAAATCAAAATTGAAGGAAAAATGTTAAAGGAGAAAATATGGAAAAATCATTATATAAGAGCATTTAAAATATGAAAATGTTCCTAGGGTATAATAAAAATGGACATGTTATAAGTAGTATAAATTATGATATTAAATAAACAAGTGGGGATGATGCGCACTAAGATATTAATATTAGGTTCATGAGATCACAGGTGGATTTTTATCTTCTTTTTTACAATTATATTTTCTATTCTTTCCAACATTTTTTTTTTCAAGCAGAATATAGACATTAAGCTCTAATATAAACAGTAAGCTAAGAACCAAGGACCTCAGGAACAGCTTCAGCCCTCACATTCTTGGGTATTCTTTTTTTTTTTTTTAAAGATTTACTTATTTATACATACAGCTGGGGCACGGGCCAGAGGCGTGGAGAGGCGAGAGGCCTCACCAGAGACAGAGTGGGGAGCAGAACAGGCAGATCAGAAATACACTGCTGAGGGGAGCAGCGGGCGGGGCAGGAGAGGTCTGCCGCACCATGTGGGACTCTCCCCGGCTGGGCGTTGAACTCGCATCACCGCTGCCGACAGCTCCACAGCCCAGCGCTCAACCGCTGCGCCACCAAGGAGGCCCACATTCTTGGGTATTCTTTCCATAGGCTTCAGAACATCAAGGTAGAGAATAGAATTTCTGTCAGTTTGGCCATGGGAAATGTATACCCAAATTCAGGACCAAGTTTTAGCCATCCTCTCCTTTTCTCCTCACAACAGGAAAGAGAATGGAATCATTGGGTTCATTTAACAGATGAGGAGATAGAGACCCAGCTTAGGGCTGAACCCAGGGCCTTTACCCAAAGTTCACATTCATGCCACAACAACACTTTCCTGATGGAGAAGTTTGGGGGCAGATCTTAGACTTAACTGCCCCATCTTCCACCCTCTTTTGGTATTTGGATTGTCCATCAGAAACTGTCACATTCTGGGGATATATAAGTAACAAAGACTCACAAAGCCTTTTCTCCGTGAAATTTACATACTAACACGAGAGCAGACACAGTGATTGATTACATTCTTCATTAGAAATGTGGTGAGCACTGCTAGGGTGAAGTATAGGCTCTAAGAATGCATATGACAGGGAGAAATGGCTTGGGCTGATTGAGCCAGACATTCTCTGAGGCAGTGATGTTTAAGCTGAAATCTGGCCATTATCAATCACCACCTGTGCTAGACCCAGCAGGTCCTGCATCCTGGCAATTTTGAATGAACACACCTTCAGATATGGCGCAGTAATGCCAGCTTAAGATCAAAAGTTCTTATTTTTGTCTCAGTTTTAACATTCATTATTTCTGTGATGATGGGCAAGGCATTTGCATCTAAGTCCCTGTTTTCTCTTCAACAAAAGTGAAGAATTTAGACAAACCAGTGATTAAGCCCACAACCTGGAGCACATCAGAGCTAGGCTGCTATAAAACAGCTGCCTGCCCCTGTCCTACACCCACCCTTGATCACAATGGGAGTCCCTAGTGCCTCTCCAGGAATGCCAGGGGGCTGCAAAAGTGTGGGATCAATTCCCCCAGAGGGTCAAACAGACTTTCCTCATAGGCAGAGTAGGCCTCTTGTCACCTCCGTGTGGGAACTAGAAGTCTAGCAAGGCCCTGGGAGTGTCAGCAGGTCTATCGCCACTACCTGAAGGATGCAGATTATTTGGCCTGAGAGCAGTGAGAGGCCTGGAGGCGAGCAGAAGCTTCGGTTCTTGCCCAAGTCCTTCATCCTTCCTTAATGGGACAAGAGATGATTGCGTGCTAACTTTCTGCCCTTTTCCTAATTGAAGAAGCAATCACTACTCGCCTTTGAAGACCCAGAAGAATGAGGTTTAGGGGTCTTAGCTCATTGTAGGTTTATCAGTAAACATGTTCTCTTCATCTAAGAATCTCCTCTTAGCCAACATCCCTTAGTCAACACCTACAACACCCTGTATCTGTAACAGTCCCAGAGCACTCGACTGGGTGAGCACAGGTCCCGTGCCTGCATCCTGCAGCCAAGGTGGGAGCGAGGGACCACGTGATTCTTGGATTTCACGAAATGGGGTGCTGCCTCTCTCCATGATGATACACACTGGGTGCGATGGTTAATTTTGTGTTTCAACTTGAGTGGATCACATTATGCCCTATATTTGGCTACTGAAGTTTTCTGATGAAAGTGGTACTTGAATTAGTCTACAAGGTAAAGGAATTGGCTCTCCCCAGAGGAGGTGCCCATCATCCAATCAGTTGAGGGCCTGGGTAGAATTAAAGTCAAGGGAAGAGTTCAACCCTTTTGCCTGATTGCTTGATCCCCCTTCTGCTGCCCTCAGCACTCCTGGTTCTCACTCAGGCCTTCAGACCTGGACCAGAATCTATCCCATGGGCTCCCCTAGTTCTTAGACATTCTGATTCAGACTAAATCACACCATTAGCTCTTTCCTGGGTCCCCAGCTTGCAGGCAGCAGATCGTAGGACTTCTCAGCTCCCATAAATATGTGAACCAACGCCTCATAATAAATCTCTCTATCTATAGATACAGACATAACATAAATAGTTGATGTCTGCAGTGACCCTCATGGCTGAGGACAGGCTGAGTCACTGAGAAGCTGCCGTTCTGCAGATTCGTCCCCAGACTGATGAAGTTGAAGAATCTTGGTTCATGAGAGAAATGTACAAATACTTTTCCAAAGCAAACTCCTTTTCAGGCCAGCTTCCTTTCCTCAGCGCACTGTGAAAGGGTTGAAAACAGGTTCTGCTCTCATCAGGTGATGTTCTGATCAGGTTTTGCAGTAACCCTATTTATTGCGGAAAGCTTATCCCAGACTATTTATGTTATTAACACCCATCTGGCCCCATTATGAGACATTTCTGCTTGGGAGTCTTGCCATCAGAGGGCCAGTTTCTTTGTCTGATATGCCACCGAGTCTTGTTATTCTCCAAACAGTGTTGATGTCACCTGAAAATAACGTGTTAACAGAGCTCCTCCCTGTCACAATAAACCTTCACCACAATGCACCATAAAGGCCATCCAAATCCGGTCTCATTTTTGAACAACTTCTGGGAAAACACACCATGTGAGTTTCTGCAAATCAACCTATTACTGCAAACAATGCATCTGCCTTTGAGGGTACTGTCATACCTCCTTGCTCTCAGTTAACAAAAAGAAAAAGCCAGAACTTCCAGAGGAAATTTTGCCAAATTCCACACAACTTATTCAATCATTTGGTCAAATTAAGTAGAAAATCTTATCCTCTAGCAGGGACCATAACAGCCAGTTTCACGGATTAAACTGTTCTCTGCAAAAGAACTTTTCTCCCTGGAGAATGAATGAACTCAATTGGGCATGAGATTTTTAAAGCTCTACTCAAAATTTTAAAGAAAGTGATTTTTGCTACACATATACAATTTTACTTCGCTAAAATGAAACGTGCACATTTTTAATTCAAGCTAGCAAACCAAGACTTCGTCCTCACATATCAAGACAGAACTCTCTTTGAGGTGCCCCCATATTTCCAAAACAGATTTTGAATAATTGATCTTTCTGCCACTGACATTTAACTTTCCTGCATTCTGGCTTATCTATAGATTTCCATTAAGATATCATTTCCTGGCAAATGTCCTGCTCACACCCACCTGGACACAAGGGAAAGAGAAATAATAAATAAGAGTAAATGCTGATGAAATAATCTTGTGGGCCTCCCTGGTGGTGCAGAGGTTAAGAGCTGTGCTGTGGAGCTGTCAGCAGCAGCGACAGGAGTTCGATGCCTGGCTGGGCAGATTCCCACATGGTGCAGCAGACCTCTCCTGCCTCGCCAGCTGCTCCCCTCAGCAGTGTGTTTCTGTGGATCTGCCTGTTCTGCTCCCCACTCTGTCTCTGGTGAACCCTCTCGCCACCCCATGCCTCTGGTCTGTACCCCAGCTTGTATGCATAAAGAAATCTTTAAAAAATAATAATCTTGTCTCTGAACCCCAGAAGCGCCCTCTCCCCATCGCACCCTTCACAGAGGGGTCCACCCCACATTCTGCCAGTCTTGGAGTTTGCCCCCCTGTATTGCTGGCAATTCTCTCCATCCTCCCATCATCCGGGGTGGGGGTAGTGACAGCGCCAGTGTCCCTGTCCTCTGGGCTCAGTCTCCACACTGAGGTGGGAAGAGGTTCCCTTTCTAAACCAGGGGTGTGGGCCTTTATGTTGTTGCTCTTGCTGGAGGTCCCCTCTTAGAAGATTTCACACTATCACTTCCTTACAACACCCCAGTATTTTCAACTTTTTTATGTGACTTGCACTTTCAAAGGAATAATCTTGAAAATACAAATCATTGTCATCACCCTGATAAGCCCTTTTTAGATGCCCAGACACATGTGAAGCATCAGTCATGGATTATCTCCATTGCACCTCAACCGTTTGCCACATTCTTGCTTGCAAAGGTTTTGGCTAAAAGCGGGCACTTTGAAACTAAGTTGTCTGAGTTCCAATTTCAGCCCCAAGATCTTAGGCAAGTTACAAAGCCTCTCTAAGCCTTTCTTTCCTCAAACAGAAAATGGAGTATCAATAGCCTCTACCTTGAGGTGCTATTTTTAGATGACATGATACATGGGAAGCACCTAGCATGGCACCTAGCACACAGTAGGTGTTCAATAAATGGAAACTGACTCGGGTCTCTCCCCAGAGCAGCCCCATCTGGGTGACCCACAGATTCCTCACACTCAGCAGTCTCCTGTTCCGGGGACCCGTGCACCCTCCTCAAGCTTTCCTCCTCTCCCAGCCCTCCCCAATCCCAGAACTGAGTCTCTTCCACTTCAAAATTAATTTTCTCCCACCCATGAAGACAGAAGAGCAAGCCTGGCTCTTGTGCTGATTTAGCCACAATTTGCTGGCTGATTGGGCCCCTGGAGATGATCCTCCCAAGACAAAAGCCCTGGGTGGGGCTCACAAAATAGGACCCACTTCTGTGGTCTGAAATCCCCCGTCTTTGATTTCAGCTGATACCTTCTTTGTTCACAGGAAAATGGAGTTAATGCTTTCTTTCTTGGTTTGGAAAGTGTGCCACTCCTCCTAATGCAGAGTCCCGTTCTCACCCCAGAAGGGGCCGGCCCAGGAGGCAGGGTTTGGTCCAGCTCAGTGCCAGGCTGCCCAGAGACTGAAATCATCCCATCACTCACACACCGAAGGCACATGGGTGCTGCTGTGATTAACATAATACACAAGATCTTTTTGTTGTTGCTCTTTTTGTAATAATTTTTGTGGACATAATATCGTATTATAGCATTATGTAAGTCTTAGGTCTATAGCATTAGAAATCAACTTCAGTATAGATTAAACTCACTTCTAAAAGTCAAATTCTAGCCATCACCATGTCATTGCCCCCTTTACCTGGCCTCCCCACCCTGCCCCTCTTCCCTCTGGGAACCGCTCATTTGCTCTTCCAGTCTACGTTTATCTTGTTTTATTTAGTTGGTTCCATTGTTTGGTTTCTCTGTATTTCACATATGGTCTTTCTCCCTTTGGCGTATTTCACTGAGCCTAATCCCCTCTAGGTTCATCCAGGTTGTTGTAAATGGTTGTTGTAAATTTCATGCTGGTGTTTAAAGAGCTGAGTAGATTCCACTGTATAATACATGATGTTTTTTCAGCTTTTCTGAATTCATGGTGGTTTTTTTATCATTATGCTTATAAGTGTTACAATCAGTAGATACAGTAGTTAGACCACATGAGAGTGTTCAAGATATTTGACACTTAAGTCTATTTTTTTTTTCATGTTTAAAACCTGGAAACGCTTGATGTCACAGAAAGCAGCTGTGAAGGACACCAGTGTGGTGTCAGGCAGCTGGCCAGCAAGATCCCGTCCCCTCCCTGACCTCGGGGTCACCATTGTCCACAGAGGGATGAGGTTGGTAGAGATGACTCTTAGGCCCAGCACTGGAATTTTATGAGTCTAAAATCACTTTCTCCCAGCGACGTGAAGATGAATATTTTATAGGGATGACTGACATTTTTAAGGAAGGGAACCATGCAGCTGGGCTGTCTCCCCACAAAACAAATAGTAGCTTCATCTCTGTTCCTTTTGCTATCACACATTATTATTGCTACGGGTTCTGACTCTCCTTCCTCGTCAGCATCCTGCATCTCTGTCTATCCCGATCTATCCACGGTACCTGAAAGACAGAGGTAAGAGAGGACCTTGTCTAGGCAAAGCGGCAGTCAAACGGCCTTTATTAAAGGTCCCGGGCGAGGTTCACAGGTCTCAACATGGGGGCCCGTGAAGTCATGCCCGGTTATGATTTGGTCGGATTTTTATCCATTCCGGGGTAAGGACAGTGCTGATCTATAGCTGCCCTGCCCCGCCTGAGTGGTGGGCCACACCGAGCCAAGGTCAGACATGAGGCAGTGCAGTGAGGCACCCGTCCTGTTTGTTGTGATTATGCAGGGGGGGGGGGGGCGAGGCCCCCAGTGGCTCTGGGCAGTGACGCTGGGGGTGGGGTAATGACCCTCAGTCGACCTTACAGTACCATTTTCTCAGCGATTATAAGGTGTTTGTTATTGCTTCTTTCTATGATTTAGCCATTTCACTTGCTTGTATTTACTTTCGTTTCCCATGGCCTCTAAGACTTGCCCTCGAACAGACCGCTTTCTCCTACCACCGTCTTCACACTGTGCTGAGCTAGTGTCCTCTGTTGCCCTGTTACCATCTTAAATTCATCAGTAGGAGTTCTCACTGCAAGCACTCCAAATTGTTGCTTAAATATTTGCCCCTCTCTTACAACAGCTTATTTCAAAAGAACGCAATCCTCAGGGCTGGGTCCTGTGTTCACGTGCTCGCCAGCGTCGCGCCTTTGTACACGGTTTTGAGCAGAGGAAGATTTCCAGGCCTTTCCATCACTTTTCCATCTCCACCCTCCCACACTCACCCACGCCAGCCACCTCTGCACCAACCAATCAGAATGCATCCTTGCGTCTGAACAGCCAATCCGAAAACATCTTTATTCCAAGCACTTATTAATAAGCATCTGTGAGGGGAGAACGCCTCCCTCATAAAAGAAAACACAGAAGCTTCAAGGTTTCAGCTCAAGAAAGAGAATCTGTGGGTGGGGAGGGCCGCCTACGTAAATTTTACTTTCTCTTTCGGGGAAGGCATAGAGGGAAATCTTACGCCCTCCGAAGTGATAGGGCACCTGAAATTCTTCTCTGGAAAAGACTCACTGCCGTCACCAGGAGTGATATGGGTACCCTTTTAATACAACAGCTCAATTATGGACCCTAATTGTTTCTAGCGAATTATTTTAGGACAGCTAAGGCAGGCTGGAATTTTCCATTAGACTCTGTTAAATGTGAAAGGATGATAAAAAGGAAATGCACAAAGAGAATAACAGAAAATTTTTCAAATCAAGAACGTGGAGTGCAGACTGCTTATGCCTATACTATCGCTGCTGTTTGACAGCGCCCGGCCCGTTCTCGGTTCTCCCTAAAGCGGCTACTCTCGAACCCCAAGAGAAGACCAAGTCTAGATGTCCCTGTGGAATGTCTTCTTTCCTGGTTCTATCCTGCCATGCTTTTCTCGACAAGGCAGTCCCAGGAAGCTAGCAGAATCCTAACCTTACAACCAGCACTAATTCTTTTTTTAATAATAATTAAATTTATTTCTTTTCTTACATCACTGTACGTTTTTGCACAGCATTTGATTTCTCCCCTCAGGAGACAATCGTGTCATAGTTCTCCCACCAACCACCACAGCACCTGTGACATCACCACAGTCCCCGTGCTCTCCCCTCCTCTGTTTTGACCTCTCTCCCTTCCCCTCCCCTGCTGCATGCCTCAGATCTATGGTCAGCTGCAAGTTTTATCTTTTTCCTGATCCTTTGTTCAGTTTCTTTATATTCCCTATATAAGTGAAAGCATTCAATATTTATCTTTTTTCCTTTGACTAATTTCACCTAGTACTATCCCTTCCAGCTCCATCCATGTTGCTGCAAATGGCACGAGTTTATCTTTTTTGATCGCCGAGTAGTATTCCATTGTGTGTATATACACCACAACTTGTGATCCACTCATCTGTTTGGGGCCATTTAGGTTGTTTCCTTATCTTAGTGGTTGTGATTAGTGCTTCAATAAACATGCAAGTGTGGGTTTCCTTTTGAATTAATGTTTTTGTGTCCGTTGGGTAGATTCCTAGGAGTGGAATCACTGGGTCATATGGTAGATCCATTTTTAATGTTTTGAGGAACCTCCACACAGATGTCCATAGTGGCAGCAGCACTAATTCTGCAAACACTTCCGACCCCCTCAGTTCTGTGCTAGGCACAGTATGACACTCTCACTCTGCAGACTGGTCTTTCTCAAGGGGGAGGCCCACCAGCACACCCCCAATTGCATGGCAGGGTCGGAGTGTAATGATGCACCCAAAAGTGCATCTAAACCATACTGAGCGGTCCAGGAAGAATTTTCAGAGTCTGTCATGCTTGAGATGAGATGTGAAAGATGAGTGTGATTCTCTAGATTTAAAGCGTGGAGGAAGAAGATCACAGCAGGCAGCAGGGATGCCAGGTACAGAGCAGGGGGGTGTTAAAGAGCATCACTGTGGGGGGCCAAGCAGCTCTGTTTGGTGGAAGCAAAGGGTATGAGGGAGAATCTCAGAAGAAGCAGCCAGGTAGGGGTCTGAGGGCTGAGTCAGAAAGGATTTGTGTACCAAGTGAAAGAGTGCAAGCTTTATCGTGGCAGGTCTGGGACTATTGCTGAATTCTAAGCAGGGGGTTGACATGGTTGGATTTTGTGATTTTGAAATTCTAGCAGCAATGTTTAGAAAAAGAAAAAAGAAGGTGAGGTTGAAAGGACAGGATTCCATCTAGAGCCTGTTACAATAATCCAGATGAGAAATGATGGGTGGTTAAGTTAAGGTAGATGCTGCAGAATTTTATGACTGTTTAGATCTGGGAGTGGGAGGAAGAAAAGGAAGAGTCTAGAATACCCCCCAACTTCATGGTTAGAATAATTAACTAGATAGCAAAAGCTAATGTAACTGGGTACCTTCTATGCACCACATAAGTGTTTTTGCATACTTTCACTGTGTCATTTTTTATAATCAAGAGTCAAGAGGTGCTAAGCACAGTTTAAGACACTGAAGATACAGTTATAGAAAAAAAAGACAAAATCTTTGCCTATATAGATGGAGGAGAATGATAAGTAACAGGGAACAAGCACAAAGCAGGGGACGTTAATAACAACATCCAGAATGGAGAGAGTTTGAAATTTTAAGTAGAGGGGACCTCACTGGGGAAGCGAGGCATGTGGCAATCTCAGAGACAAGTGTGCTGCGCAGAGGCAGCACAGTGGGGGGCCCTCGAAGTGGCCCAGTAACTAGGCAAAGAGGTGAGGGGAGAATACAAAGAGATGAGGTCAGAGAGGTGGTTGTGGAGGGTATGTAGATCTTGGGACATAGAGCCATTATACCCACCCTGGCTTTGACCCTAAAGGGGAAGCCCTTGCAAGATTTTGAGCAAAGTAGCAATGAGATATCTTTTGCATTCTAGCTACTGTGTTGAAAACAGACTGGAGAGGGGCAAAGCTAAAAGAAGAGAATAGCTCAGAGGCCACGCCGGCAACGCAGGGGAAAGAGAAGGACATGTGAGACAGGATGACAGCAGGGGCGGCTCTGAGAAACACTAAATTCTGCACATAATTTTTCAAGGATTTGCTAATGTTTTAGATGTGAATGTAGGAGAAAGAGATAAGAACGACACCATGAATCTCAACCATGGTGGGGCCTGGCTGAGGAAGGGCAACCAGAAAGGCTCATTTGTGACAAGTTACTTCTAGATACCCATGATGCCTCCAAGCAGAGATTTAAAGAAAGCCACTGAATCTGTGAGCCTGGGGTTCAGAAGCGAGGTCTGAGTTGAAGCCATAAATCTGGGTGGTCAGCATAGAGATGGCACTAGAACCATGAGTGTGGATGAGATCACCCACAGCTGTAGCTGGAGGGGAAAGACCTGTAGTCAGGATGGGCCCTGAGGGAAATCGATCCTTCCTTACCAGTCGCATGCTAGAACTCATTCCAGGTTCTGAGGTGAGGGGAGGCAGCTGCCCAGACAGGAAGGAAGGGCTGCTTCCACTGACAAAGCAGGCTTGGCGCAATTTAGAGTCTCAAGTCCTCGACTCCGTCAGAAACGACGTACAGCTCCTTATGCAATGTTCAGCGTTCCTCTTCCTCCCAGACAATATCCTGACTTTAACATGAAACCCTTGAAGGGTGTGAATTTTTTTGGGGGGTTGGGGAGACTAGCTTTTTAAAGATTATATAGTTCACAGGCCTCCCTGGCAGCCTAGGGATTAAACCGCAGTGCTATCACCTCTAAGACATGAGTTTGATCCCCAGTCAGGGAGTGACCCACACATGGCGCAGCAGACCTCTCCTTCCTCGCCTGCTGCTCCCCTCAGCAGTGTATTTCAGTAGCTCTGCCTCTTCTGCTCCCCACTCTGTCTCTGGTGAATCCTCTCACCCCCTACACCTCTGGCCTATACCCCAGTTCTTCTATGCAAAAATAAATATTTTTTTAAATTATAGTTCACATACCACACAATTCACGATGTCAGCTGTGTGATTCAACAGTCTCTTGGTACATTCACAGATGTAAATGCTTTTTGCATTGTAATCCAGCAGTCTCTAAGATTAGATCCCGGTTTGGGATTGCAGAAATCTTGACCCTGCACCTACAGAAACAAAAACATATGATTATGTTATGATGACCCGTCAATCCATCCGAGGAGTCAGGCCCGTCCCAGCCCCTATGAGGGGAGGCTCCAGAGGGTGTTAAAGAGCATCACTGTGGGGGACCCTATGAGGGTAATAGCTCCTTTTTGGGGACGCCATGGCAGCTTCCTGCCTTATCTCACAATCCTCGATCTCTGCAGGTAAAACATCAGGCTCATCATTTTCTTTAACCAAGCTCTCCTGGGCACTTAGAAGCAACCAAATGCTGTCTCATTTTTATTTGCACTAAAATTTGATGTGGCAAGAGCCACTTAGTTCTCAATGCCTTGCTTTGTCTGGAAGCTTAATGACAGGTGATAACAGGTTGTCATTTAAGTAAAGTTTTGATACCGGGAAAATGGGGCCTTTTAAACTTAGGCAAAGGCAGTGCCCCAATTGCTTATTGGTCACTATCTTGGTTCTGCACCCACGCGCACATTTGCCAGACTACTCAGGTTTAGGGAACAACAACACTGGGATTTATTTAACAAACAGGGAAAAGCAAAGAATTACTGAAGTCAACATATGGCCATTTACCTTACTTAAAGCAATGTCCAGTCCTTTAAATCCCAGAAAAGTAACAAAGGTGGCATCTTCCCGCCACTGCTGAGGTGGAGCTCCTCTTCCAAACAATAGGCCACGTTTCCAAAATGGCATCTTCTTTCTTCTTCCGAAGTGTACCAATTAGACTGTAGGCCAGTTTCCAACTCACAAGGATGACACAGGACGCAACTGGAAATGCTCCCAAAACTGCTGTGATGCTTCAGCATAGCATCAGGCCAGCAAAACTGCAAACAGCAACTACAACGGCCAGACGGCCCATCAGACTGCACTCACACATTTTGGAAGGTGCCCGCTTCGGGCCTCTGCCCTCTTCCTTCAGCTGCAGTAAAGACAAAACTGGGAGCAGTTTCCTTCGCTCGGCTACTTGCAAAGCCTCCAAAGTCGCTGGTCCCAAAGTCACTAAAGATTCCAAAAACGCTCAATCCAAAACTCTATATCCCGTCGGCTCAAAACTTCTGGCATCTGATTTCCAAACTCTCAATCTTGGAGGCTACATTTTCTGCCACTGATTCCTCTATTCCTACATCATGACGATGCTACTTCCCCTTCTCTTCAGTCCCTTTTATTTCTCATCAGACTCTCCACCCCAAACTGCAAACTTAGCATTTTCCCTGGGGCTATTCATTCTCATCAGCAAACCCCCTCCAGGAGGCACGACCTTTACCGGACTTTGGACTCAGCTCGGTTACAGTTTGACGCTTAAATACCGAGAACTGATTTACCAGGGTCTGATTCACCATTAGCAACAGTCATTATGCCTTTAAATTCTATATTCTCGTCCTTAGGTTCTGTTCCTCTAGAACCACTTTTGGTGGCGATATCTGTGTCGGTGACACAGGGGAGCAGAGTTAGTATGAGTATTATGGACAAGGAACTTATTATAGAAATAAGACCTTTCACAATTCTGGAAGGAGCAAAGGTCTGGACGTGGTTTTAGATGTTCAGTCACTCAATCTGACAACTCTTCCTAGAAAGCCTTCTTTCCTCTCGCCTCTATTTCCCTCACCCACCAGAGTCCAACCTATCTTCTCTCTCCTCCCAACTTGTTGAGAAAAATTTTCTCCTAAACTCCTCCTCAGTGCAAGGCTTTGTCTTCTTATACTTGGGGAAAAACTTGGGAGGCACACATACTTAATGAGCAGGGGGAGAGGAGAGTTTGGGACACGGGAACATGACTTCATTAATAGCTGATATTTTGTCACCAGAAGAACCTTCTAGAAGAAGAAACTGAGGTGGGCAGAAGGTAACCTACCCAGAATTACACAGTTTGTTGGAGGGAAATCACCCAAATCCACCTTGAACTTCTAAAACGGACACCATGTAATTACTGTTTCGTTTCAGTCTGCCTATGTTATTCTTGTTTTGTTCTTGGTTGTTGGTGTTGCTTTCCTTAGCCTTGGGTTTCTAGTATAATTATTCCACCGCTGTCTCCTTAATTACGTGGCTATTGTCCTTCAACTCTTATTCTTTGTGTATCTGTATCATTTATTCTTCGCTTCCTCCGATCTTTTTTGGGGAAAGAAATAGAATATAAAAGTCTAAGTAAACAAAATATCAGCTCCAGCTCCATGAGTATTGTTACATTCCTATCTGCGCTGTGAGCACCCCAAAGACAGGCATTGGTTTTCAGATCTCACTTGATCACCGTCCCCCAACATGGAGAGGGGTAACTGCTAGGCATTCCCCTAGCCCTTATCTCACAACTAGTTTTCATTCACTCAAGAATATGATAACTAGCATTTCTTGAATACTTATAATTTGTCAGATACTCTACAAACAATATGATACTTCAGCCAAACAAGAAATGAGATGTTGGGCCTCTCTGGTGGCGCAACGGGTTAGCGCAGCGCTGTGGAGCTGTCAGCGGCTGCAGCATGAGTCCCACGCCCAGCAGGGAAGAATCACACATGGCGCAGCAGACATCTCCTGCCTCGCCTACTGCTCCCCTCAGCAGTGTGTTTCGGTCGATCTGCCTGTTCTGCTCCCCACTCTGTCTCTGGTGAAGCTTCTCACCGCCTCACACTTCTGGCCTGCACTCCAGCTTGTATGCAAGAACAAAATAAATCTTAAAAAAAAAAAAAAGAAATTAGATGTTATTCCCATTTCAATAGAAAAACCAACCCATCCAAGTTTACGTGGGACATTATCAGTTTAAACACTAAGCCCTGCATCCCTGGAAAACACAGGACAGCTGAGTTTTCTAGAGATGAGGCCTCTGAGTTTCAAAAACGATGAGCTACCTTCTCCAACTTGTCTTACAAATTCAAGTCCAAGCCTGTCCAGAGCTGGAGACTAGTATGTTAACGGAAAGTGGGGTTGCCCAGAGCTCTCAGGGGAAAGGCTTTGGTGTACCCCAGCTAGGGGCCCTGGACACACTGCGGGTGTGATGAAACCTCGTTGGATAATCCTACGGGGGAGGATGGGGTGAGCTAAAGACCTGAGGTGGCAGAGCTTGGAGCTGGTTTGTGGGTTAACTGCAGACTAGATCCTTCTCCTTCAACCGGCCACCCTGAGACTTTTGCTGGGGTCACTGGTGCCTTGTCCCTGCTGACTATCAGACTCAATTCTAGCTGACAGTATCCACTGACACTACATTTGCCACTTACGGGGTAACAAATGAGTAATTCAGACCTGCTCATTATTCCCACTTACTACTCACATGCCAAATATAGCGTGTGGTTTACAGCTGATAATAGGCTCCCCTAGTCGTCCTTCTTCCCTCCGGCAGGGAGAGAATCACTCAACCTTGAAGAACAACTGAAGACTTTCAGTTTGAGGAGAAGGATCCCATCTTTCTGCAACAAAGCTTGAGAGGCTCTCTAGCCATCTTTCCTGTGCTCTACATTTTTGTCTATTCAGGTTCTGTGCTTCCAAATCTCAGCCTCCTTAGAGTCACAAAAAAATGAGGCCCTGGTGGTACTGAAGTTCAGAAATTGCCCATTCCAGAGCTGCCCCCGGCACAGCTCCGATACCCCCCAGACAGCAGAATAACCCAAGAGACCATTTTCCTCAGACTCAGGGACGCCAGGAGCTGCGTGTGCTGTGTCCCCTGTTCAGGGCAACTGCAGAATGACATGGTCCCGTCCTCGAGGAGCTCACAGTATATTAAGGTGCTCACGGAATTAAGGCTTTTGTGAAAAGAAAAGACGTCATTATGGTTTATATTACTGATATGATTAAAAAGCAATTTTAGGTCCTTTGAAAGGCCCAGAATGATAATAAAATAGAGTGACACAAGGACATGATAACCAGCTATCAATTCAGAATAATATTTTCAGGACAAAATGACAGATAAAATGAATTTACTCTGGCCTTGGGTGGATGACACCAGTGAATTCAGTTCCTTACTCTTGTTTGAGATCCAGTATTTTTCCAGATTCCTTTGAAAAATGGATAGATAGATAGACAGATACACACACACACACACACATATATAAACTTTATCCAAACACAACAAATTTGAAATTGTGTGTCTTATATTCTCTAGGGCTTATTAGCTAAATAATCCTGTGATTTTCCATCTCAAGCTATATCTGCCAGTGATTCTTAGAGTCTATGATTTCTTTGCCAATTTTTCATAAACCAGATTTATCTAGTCATATAATTCAGATTAAATTTATATGCTGACTGTAAGTGAAATGGATACCGAGTGAAAGCTTTCAATTCGTAAAGCACTGAGCTCACCTGTCTCAGGAAAAATGAACTCTCTCCTCAGATGGCTTTTATTTGCAACTCTTTCAGCAGTCAGAGCTTAAAAGTCAATTGCTGTGTCTGGATTTCAGAGTTTGCTCCTTTTAATTAGGCATATAAATCCCCCTGCCTCATTTTCCATTACAGTTTCGCGTGTGTTCTTCTTGCCCCATTGAACATCGGAATATCTCATGTACTTGACTAGCATCCACTCGGAGGCAATCCATCCCTGGGGACTTATCCAGCAGCCACGATCTGTCAAGGTGGGCAGAAGACCAAGGTTTCAAATGCTCTTCCACCTGGATCAAAGAAAGGTGGCTGATCATTTCTTCATGTTAGGATAGATTTACTTTAGGAATCATGGTATTATCATGGCCTTCCAAAAGACTTTCTGAAAAATGCCCTGGGAAGAGAGAGAGAGACTCTATCTAAGAAAAGATACTAAGGCTGTTCTATTAGGTAAGAAGAAGTAGGTAACATTATTCCTTATTTATAACCCCCTCTGAGTTCTACCAGCCTCTCGAAATGTGTGTCTTTGTTTCACTTCACAAAGGCCAGAAGAGAATTTGTTTTAAGTTTCAGTCTCTGAGGTAGGTGTCGTGTCTTCAAGAAGTTATAAATTTACCAGGACTACCTAGAACTTTCACAAAATAAGCCCCTGGCCTATCTTATCAACTTCTGCGGGAGTTCCTGCTATCTACCAGATTAGTAGTAGACCCACGCTGAAGACAACGTACCTAAGTTTCCCCCTGAGAAAATGGGTGGTTTCAGAACTTTCCTGTCCCAAATAATCTTAGAGCTCTGTGGGGAAGACTCTGAGGAGACTTGACCTATCCCACAAAGACAGATTTATTCTTTTCATTTTCACATCAGCCACCTTTACATGCTCTCCCACAATATGACCAGATCTCTTTCAAGGTTATGAGAAGTTGTTTCCAAAGCAAGAAGCAATTGTTTTTTAAGATATATTTTATTTCTGCATACAAGCTGGGGTGCAGGCCAGAGGTGTGAGGTGGTGAGAAGGTTCACCTGAGACAGAGTGGGGAGCAGAACAGACAGATGGACCAAAATACACTGCTGAGGGGAGCAGCAGGCGAGGAAGGAGAGGTCTGCCGTGCCATGTGGGATTCTCCCCCGCCAAGCATCGAACTCATGCCGCAGCCACCTGCAGCTCCACAGCTCTGCACTAACCCGTTGCACCACCAGGGAGGCCCGCAAGAAGCAATTTTTGAAACAGTTAATAGTGATAGAAAATACAAAGGTAACATTGAGTGACCAGAAAAATTCCCATTAAGGTTTCAAAGAGGACTTTTTGCATAAGTCCTGCCTCCCAGGTTCACAGGGCAGTAGTGAACCCCAAAGCCTGTAAATGATCGGCCCTTCTAATCAAGTTCTGGTTTCAGCTGGGAGAGTCTGATGGAATAATGCCAAGTTTCTGGGCTCAGAAGAATTCCTGCCACAGCTGTCATGTGCATGCCAGGCCACAGGGGGCACTGGTCCACACAACCATCCACATGTATAAAACCTCCCAGGGGCTTCAAAGATGGAGGGCAACTGGTATTGAAGACCTACTGTGTGCCAGACACCCAACATGTATCATCCCTTTTAATCTCAACACAAATACGATTTGCTCCAAACAAACTGACAGAGGGGAAAAGTTATCTGCACAGGACCTGAGAGACTTTAAAAGTATGACATGCAGACCTTAGTATGTGACTCTCACCCTCGCTGTCCCATGCAATGGATCCCCCAGGCCTCGAATGTAGTAGGAACCCAATAAATATTTTTGAAAGCATGTACACATTGAACCCATTCCCCCTTCAAAAAAACAAAGCCCCACATGTTGTTACATGATTTTAAAAACAATTAAATATTGCAATAAGAAAATCAATACAATGAAATTTTGAATAAGGATTTTTGAATTACACATACCCTGCCCTTTGCAGAGACCCCCGCAGTAGGGCCAGACCTCGCTGGTGAGAAAGTGCCGCCTTAGAAGTAGCCACGTGTGGAGTTTAAAAATGAGGGAAGATCGAGAGGAAATAATCATAGACGTGTACGGGAAGTAGGGACAGAGCTGTCTGTTGTGGGGACAATGATGTAATCGAGGAACAGAAACAATGACTGAAGAGGTTCATGATAAATTATAATCATAATAGGATATATTACATAAAATACATATATTGCACTAAAAACAAGATCTTTTTCCCTTTTATGTTATCTATTTTTTTATTAGTGACTTTTTTTTTAATTCTCTTACATCGTTTTTCATTTTTGGACAGTATTTGATTTCTCTCCTCAGGTGTAGTCCCCATAATTCTCCCTCCACTGTGGCACCCCTGTATATCTTCACAGCTCCTTGCGCTCTTCCCTCCCCTGTTGTGAACTCCCTCTCTCCCCCGTCTCCATTGGATGCCTCAGATCTACAATTTTCCTGCTTGTTTTGTCTTAAACAGCAAGATTTTAAAGATATTTAACGACATGGAAAAATACATAATTTTTTTATACTTAAACAGGTTTATTAGAAAAAGGGTTAGGACAGTAAAGAACACTTGCACAGACACAAGTGGGCAGGAAGAACTGCCAAAATACTATATAATTTTAACTGAAAAAAGCAGGATTCAAAACTGCCTTTCCTCTGTGCTGATGGACACACATTATATTTGCGTGGGAAGGGCTAGACGCAAACACACCAAATGCTCATCGTGATTTTTTCTGGGTGGTGGCATTATTAGAGATATTTAATTTTTCACACTTGTTGGTATTTTCTCTTGTTTTTATAACACATGTATTATTTATAACACATGTATTATTATTTTATAACTCATGTATTATTTAAAAGTTTTGGGTTTTTTAAAGAGAGATTTGGTAATAGAAGCATGGAGATTAAAAATATGGAATTGACTTCTTCCTGGTGCTGCAATCTGCTCTAGGGAAAAGAGAAGAAGCTTTTATACTGAAGAGAATAACTCTTTTTGCTAAATTTTTAAAGGGATTAGCCCTTGAATTCGGCCTGTCATCAGCGTGGTCAGCTGCTTTGCAAACCCAACTCAAGTTTCCATGTGAGCACAGACCACAGTAGCAGCCTGAAGCTTGTGTCTGCATTCCGTGGGGAGATTTCAGCTGCTAGTAAAACACTCCTGCCAATAAAGTCATTTATTCACTCAAAAACCCTTGGCACCTACAGGGCTCAGCTTTAAGGTCGGCTCTGTGTCCATTCCACTGAGGTCTTTATATCATGCTGTAAGTGGGAGCTTAAAGGCTCCAGCTGTTTATTTCTTCCCAGGGGCACCTGCCATCTGGGGTGTTCCCATGGAGCTGCACTCAGAAAGGAAGCCTGGACAGAAAAAGAGGGAAATGCTGCCGGCCATGGCAGTATGGGCAGACCTTGAGAGCATCACGCTCGGTGAGATAAAGCAGAGAAAGGCAAATACCAAATGATCTGACTTATATGCGGAATCTTAAAAAGCCAAACTCACAGAAACAAAAGAGAATGGTGGTTGCCAGGGTCTGGGGTGGGGCGGGGGTATAAATGAGGGGAGGCAGGGCACCGGGCACAAACGTCAGCTATAAGGGGAATAGGAGTAAATTCTGAGGACCCAATGAGCGGTATATGACTTTAGTTAACATATCGTCAGTTAACAGCATTGATTGTACACTTGAAAGTTATCAAGATAGTAGTTTTTAAATGTTCTACACACACAGGCTAATTATGTGAGGCAATGTGTTAACTGACCTTATTTTGGGTCTATTTCTGTGATCTATACACGAATCAAATCATCAGTCTGTGCACCTAAAACTCAGGATGTTGCATGTCAATCATATCTAAATAAAGCTAGGGGAAATCTTTTTTTTTAAAGACTTTTTATTTATGCATATAAGCTGGGGTGCAGGCCAGAGGTGTGGGGGGTTAAGAGGATTCACCAGAGACAAGAGTAGAGACCATTCCAGGCAGATCTACTGAAATACACTGCTGAGGGGAGCAGCGGGAGAGAGAGTAGAGGTCTGCTGCGCCGTGTGGGAAGCTCCCTGATCCGGGATAGAACTCGTGCTGTCAATAGCTTCATAGAGCTGGCACTTAACCCCCTGTGCCATCAGGGAGTCACCCCGCAGAAAAAAAATAGTCTTATCCAGCATTGCTCCACACTTTTACAGTTACTTGCGTTTGTATAGGAGGAATTTGCTCTTTCCATAGGAAAGAAACCTCAGTTGCTAGACAGGGAGCTGAGGAGCGCAGAAGCAAGGCCTGTGGGGAGGGCCCAAGGAGTCCTGCAGAGCTAAGGCTCGGACCGCAAACGAATACTGGAGCTCCCCCTACAGGCAGAACTCTGTGAGTGTGCGTAGAACTTGGGGGAGGCTGACAGGAGCTTTGTACAACATTTGCTAAAACAACTATATTTAATAACAACATGTTTGTATTACTACCTTTGACTAACTGATACGTGGTTTAGAGCCAAGTTTTTTTCTTGTGTCAACACCGGGATCTAAACAGGTAGCTTTCTCATTAACCTTAGATTTTAATCAGTGCTCGTTTTTTTACCCAACACTTCATGCACCCTCTTTCGTGACTTACTGGAACCCAGTTGGCCAGCTCCCAAAACCACCAAGTTCTTCTCTATTTCACAAGGATGCTACAGACATTGATGTATCAAAAAGTTCTGAGTAAACACAGGAGAACACTCGTAGAACACACTTTCTAATCTAGTTGTGAAGATGAAATATACATAGATGAAATGGTGAAGTCACAAGAAAGAAAATGATTGAATGTGAACTTATCTACAACGGAGGCTCAAGCTTCATTTCACCCTGCACCCCATTTTCCAGATATCTAATATTGCATAATGTAGGGGAGCAACAGATGTTTAGAGAATTAAACTGAATGGCATGATGATAGAACAAATGCTTTTCCTGCCTTACTTTTCTCTCTTGCCACTTTTTTAAAAAATTATCATTTATTTAGTTTACTGCTTATTCCCCCTCTAAATATGAGCACTCTGAGAGCAGAGAATATGTTTATTCTCTGCATATTTACAAAGTACATGGAATACTGTCTGGAATATCATGGTCACCCAAAATGAATGAGTGAATGAATGCTTTAGGCATCACTTATTACTGAGAAATATATACATGAGATGAAGATTCTTGGAGTCATTTGGAATTTCAGATTCAGGGTTAGAAACCACAGGATTAAATTCTTACCAAAAATATACCAGGGTTTTGTTTATAATTGTGGCAAATTGGAAACAATTTAAAAGAGGGAAATGGCTGACTAATTTATGGTACATCTCTAATAATGGTATGTCATAAATCTATTAAAATAACATAGATCTATATTCTTTCAGAGGGATTTTTTGGTATATTGAAAGTGATAAAAATAAAATAAGGAAATATGGTACTGTTTTTAAAACAATTGTAGGGAATTAGAGGTACATGAATAGAAAACTGTCTGGATAGGTTTGCACAGAATGTTCTTACCAGGTGACAAGGTTATAGGTGGGATTTTCATTTTGTGCTTTAAACCTTTTCATATTGCCTGATTTAAGAGATAATGATAATATTCATGCACTATTTTAAAATTACAGTAAGAAAGGTATTTTTATATTTTTAAAGAATCGGTCTGGGAATTCCATCCTGCAACAGTCCAGGAGCATAGAATGAGCTGCCTGGAGCCTGATGGAGTTCTGCCCTCATCACCTTCCCACACTCTCCTTCTCCGTCTCCCCCCAGTGGCTCCTGTGATATAAATTATAGCCCATTGTAACTGATCCAGCCAGGCTGGGATTAACTTGAGCAGGTATTGATTTCAGTTGGTGGGTAGACTCAATAGCCAGCAGGCATTACAGGGGTTTATCTCTCCAGCTCTCTTCCTGATGACGCCTGCAGGGAGCTGCCACTGAACTTGCATCCATGAATGCCCAAGAACTGCTGTCTCAGGTCCCGGCAGTGAGATTCTGGCTCTCAGAGGAGAAATGGCTCCCAATTCCACCCCTAATGGATCAAACCAATAGGGTCATCGCTGGGCTGGTAATGGGAGGGCTAAATAGAAGCTTGAGCTGGATAAGTATGCCTCGGATGTCAAAAGAAAACAGAGGGCAGGACCAAACGAAAGCTGACTCCCCTCACCCAAAGCTCCCACCACCAAGCTGGTGAGCTAAGAATCCTCTAGTCTTGCTACAAGACTTCCAAACAGCCACCTCTTCACACTGGTTCTATTTTAATTGCCAAAACCTTTAGCTGGAGGGAAGATCAGAGATTTCCCTTTAGAGATACAGGATTTACTAGTCCAGAGGTCTAGGCTGGGACAGGGCAGCAAGAAGTAGGATTTCTGGATTTCCAGTCTGATTGACTAAGGATGAGATCTTAAATTCTCTGAACTTTTATTCTCTCATCCATGAAACTGTTGTTCATTCATATGTCACACAACTGTAAAGAATCTATGAGGTTACAAAATGTCTAACCCCTGCACAGCACACAGTGGGACACGATGAATGTTCCCAGTTCTGTCCGTGTCTACGGGGGTCTCCACCTGGCTGGGACTTCCTACACGGAGAAAGGGGAACAGTTTCTCTACTCACATCTCTGACACCGAATGCGTGGGTTTCCCACACTAAGCAATTCTCCAGTTCTTTGCAGACACTAACTCGGTGCCCTGCAATTTAATTCAATTCTGACACTAACCACCCAGAGCTCGGGTGTGATGCCAGGTAGGGCTCAGGCTACAGAACCACCCCTGCTTCAGATGCCAGTTGCAAATAGTGGGGCTCCAGGCTACGCACACGTGGTCCAACTTAGCCACCCATCAGCAGTGCCCAAAACCCTCCTCCTCAGGTGTCATCATTTGCTACAACAGCTTATAAAACTTAGGGCTACACTTTACTGGGTTCAAAGCTCACATATGTATCTCCTGCCCATCGCCATAGGCTTCCAAACCCTGGACAATAAAGTTATTCTCGTTTCTCATAACCCAAACATGACTTGAATTACTTAATGTCTATTAAGGGGCAAAGGACAATCTACTGAGGTCCAGAAAGTGCCAGAACACAACTCATAGATTCTTTACAACTGTGTGACATATTCTGAACACCATGCTTCCATCACATATCACCACTCAGTCCTGCCTATGGAATCCCGTGGTACAGAAGAGTCCATGTGACTTGCCCAAGGTCACTTTGTCCATGGTACTGCTGCGTTGGAATCCAAGTATCTGCGCCCAGAGCCCATTTCTGTCAACTATTTACATTGTTTTGAGTAGGAGAAACAGTAGAGATTTGTTATTTGTTATTTTGGGGGTGGGGGCAGTCAAAGTCTAATTTTACTTCAATCATCAAGTTCCCCAATTACTCAGCTGGGAACTGAGTCTGAACACATAATGCTCGACAGTAATAGCAGTTGCTCAGTAGCAACTTACTATATATTGAGTTCATTGCATTATATGGATTCTCATTTCATCTTGCACGAGTCCATGAGGTTCACATTATTATGCCCGCCTTGCAGATGAGAAAACTGGCATGTGAGGAGGTAAACCAGGTGCCCAAACAGCAGAGCCTGATTGAGTGAATGATCACTGAACTCCCGCCTCCTGTGGAAAAAGGCATCTTAAGCAGCAAAGCACCAGGCCTGCCTGGCCAGGAGCCCAAACAAATATTCTACCGCTGAAGGAAGCCAGGGGACCAGCCAGCCTCGCCATGTGTTTCTCCCTCCCCCACCCTGATCATCTCCTGCTTCCCAAGGTCTGAAGCTGGCTCCAAAGGTGACCTCTTGCCAGTCCTCAGTTCCCACCCTGTGGGGCCTGGCAGAAGCTTTGAAAGCCCTCACCCCACCAAAGCCGGCCCCTTGGCTGAGTCTTAGAAGAAGTGCAAGGGTCCAGGCCAGTGGCACCTCTGAGCTTGGTTGTCCAAGAGGGTTACTGCAAAAAGAATCTGGCTGAGGCAGAGATCTATTCACATGCTAAGGGAACTTTTTGTGACCATGACTCACCAAGCAACACTGTTTTACATATGGAGTAGTTATGCAAATTCTCCTCCACAAAAGGAAAAATCATTGTCAGACTAAGAAAAGACACAAACAAAAATTACCCATGTAAGAAACAGGAGACTTTAAAAATATAAATTCAATTGCACAAGATGAAGAAAAAATTATATAAAACTACACTTCAGTATTCCCTATGACTGCACAGTAGAAAATGATCATTTGTTATAAAATTATGGAATTATTTTTCCAAAGGGCTCGCAGCACACAGGAAGCTGCTTCTGGGACTGCCGGCATGCACATGGCATTGTTTAAGAATGCAGTTTGAAAAGAAAAGAAATGCAGGTGCAAGTGAATAAGCAACAAGTCTCTGGCCTCAGGTCTACCCAGACTAGCCGGCTGCTTCTGCCCAAATTGCAAAGCACAGTATCATAAAGGGCCAGGACTTGTTAAAGCAGATCTAGTTCCCTAATACAGTCCCTTCGATTATTTTCAATCACACAAACCTAGCAGTAAATTTTTTTAGCTATGAACTCAACGTAAGTAGTTTACCTATAAGTTATACACACGTACTTCTATATAATAATAATATACTAATAGCTAATATCTCAAGGCTACTATACACTTAGCCTAAGGTTTATCATAGGTGCCAGTGTAGGCAAAAGCACAGTCCTCTTGATAATCTCTAAATATATTTGTCTGATTGGATTAGATGATCATTGTCCCCAACCCCGTATGTCTGACAATCAGTTGTATTGGACTAGAGACAGTGCCATTTTCATATTGTATATCTGGACTTGCCTCATTGGTATTATCTTCAACAGTTTCCTTGCAGCATCCTTCTTAAATCACTCCTTTATCACATGAGGTTTTATTCAGCCAAAACTGAGTAGTATGATCTCGACATCCTCTCAAATAGCATAAATGAGCTTCGATACTCTAAAATCAGATGAGTGAATGGAGCTACCATGGTCAGCCTGTATGTGAGTGTGCACATGTATGTGTGTGTGCATATGTGTACGTGACAGTGTATCTCAGAACATCCCTGAGCTTTTATATGTGACATGGGGCCCACAAACAGACAGACCAAACCTCCATGGGTGGTTCAGTACTTAAGCAAAGTAATTAGATTTAAGTGAGGCTTGATTCCTTTCTTGTTTTTAAATAAGATATTGGCAAACATATTTTCTCTCCATCTCCCCAATATACTATTACCAAACAAGAACTCACCGATGTGTGTAAAGCCAATATCACGGTTCACCAGCTTTTGAAAAAAAGAGTTTTATCTCAAGACCATCCAGCAAGGAGAGAGGAGGCAAGGCTCAAAGTTGTGTCCCGGATCTGGGGGCTAAGATTGGCTTTGTAGAGGTAGGAGAAGGAAAAGGCTAGGAATGACTCGGCAGTTTGATTGGTGAGGCACAAATTAGATCCTCCTGGTTGATGGACCCTTCACTTTGAAAAGGTATCACCTGTTAGCACAGTCTCATCTTGCAGTTTTGCTTAATTGCATCAGTGGAGAACTTGTGGTTTAGCTGTACCTATGGAAAACAAGTCTTAACACTTCGTGGTCCGCTCACGTATTAATACGTGTTTATCTAGTCTCCGGTTTTTCACGCCACGGTGGATTATTTGAAACTATTAGGAGCTATTTCTTTGATCGTACTCAGTCTAGAAGCTTTACACATTGTTTTGGTGAAAGTGTAAGGTGTTTTATGAGAGAGATTACAGTTTTTTTAATATCCAGTAGTTCAGGAGCTGTGTGTGCTTTATTGAATGCTTATACCATTCATGCGGTGGCACAGAAAATGGCCAGCACACAAAGTGTTAAAAGAGAAGTTAGGTCAGTTGAATTGCAGCAACTGTTGCATAGTCTAACCATCTGAGGGCAGACTGACCTCAGTTTCAATATCATTTTGCACTCCACTCCCACATACTGCTCTGTGGTACCAGGTGCTCTGTCCACATGGGCTTGGTGCTCTTGGGTCCCTGTCTGTGGGTAGATTGATGGATGGAGTTTTGCTCCCCTGACTCAGGCCCCCTACAAAGAGAATTAAAACCTTGCATCATGGTAACAAAGCTTCCTCTGGAAAGGTTCTAGAAAGGGAAGGAGGAGAGGCTCAAGACTTTCCACCACCACCCCTCCCTTGAACCAGCCCCACCCAGCACAGCCTTTAGCCCAATTTTCAGTCATTGTAAATTAAAACAGTGGCTGTAGACTAAATGACTTCCTTGGGAAAGTCTATTCATTGGGCAAAGGCAGGGGCTAACAAATAACCACATTACTGAAGAAGGGGAGATAGGATTGTTTTTAACATTACTGTTCATTTTTCCTGAGGGTCTTGTGATGTAGTTGTACTCCAACATAAATCACCATGGGCTGACCTTGGTGGGTTTGTTGTGTTTTTGCCTCTACTGGAGAGGAGGTTCCTTCAGGCAGGATTAACACATTTACCCAGCCTTGGTGTCTAGCTTGCTGCCTGGCAAACAGTAGGGGCTCAGTAAATGTTGTTGAATGAATATAATCTGGGGATAATATTAAAGCCTGTGAGGATCAAAGGAGATATTCTAAGTAAAGCACGAGGCACAGGGTAATTGCTCAATAAATGTACGTATTATTACAAAAGATAATTGCTCAATCAGTGAGCAATTTTATTATGCTATTGGTCAACAGTACTTTGTATACTGCAAAATAGTACATTAACCTAAGGTTTTGAACTCCCCAGTTTCCACCACAGAAACTATTCTCCTGAGAAATCTCAAGAGGCCTGAGCATGGCCCTATTGTGGCTCTGAAAGTTGAGGGAGACACTGGGTTTGGGCTTGGTTCTATACTTAGAAAGTCATTTTTATTTACTTTTTAAAGACTTATTTACTTATTTATGCATAAAAGAACTAGGGTTTAGGCCAGAGGTGCAAGCAGTGAGAGGATTCATCAGAGGCAAATTGGGGAGCAGAACAGGTAGATCTGCTAAAATAAACTGCTGAGGGGAGCAGTGAGGAGACAGGAGATGCCTGCTGCGCCATGTGGGTCAGCTCCCTGACCAGGGATCAGACTCAGGCCTTAGCAGTGATAGTACTAACACTTAACCCCTGCACCACCAGGGAGGCCCAGAAAGTCATTTTTAATTAGAATTCATGTTACCCAGATAAAGGGTGAGCTGCATAGTTTCGTCAGCCCTTTGCACCCCAAATTCTGGTATCCACTTTATAGCATTTTTCTTAGTTTGTTTAATGCTACTACAGCTGCCTTTTAGTCCATAGAAATAGTCTAGCCAGTGACACAGTATTCAGTAGTTCAAACCCTGAGATGTCAGAGGTCTCCCCCTCCCTTCAGCAGTAGCTTTTGGAACACCACAAGCATTTGACTTCTCTCTCAGAACCCCTATCCCTCACAGCACAGTGATAAAAATCTCTTTCCCCTGTCTATCCCTCCACTCAGGCATTCAATCCATCCATCCAATAATTCATACATTTTTTTCTTAGCTCTGCTGTGTACCTGGCATATCATAAGTGCTGGAGATAAAGTAGTGAACAAAACGAAAAATTCCTGACCTCATGGATTTTATATTCTAAAAAATAAATACATAAAATATAGTGTCAGATGCTCAGCGTACTAAAGAAAAAAGTGAAGCAGCAAGGGGGCAGGGAGTGAGGTGGGGTGGGGAGAGGGCTGCATGGGCGAGAAGGTCAGCTCTCACTGAGAAGGTGACATAATCCAAGAAGGAGAGGGTCCATCAGAGGGATACTGGAGGAAGAGTCGGCCAGACAGAGCAGTGTGTGCAGAGGGAGGGAGCTGGTGGCCAGGAGAAGTGACAGGCAGGGGGTGACATCAGTGCCAGCTCCAGCAGGGGCTTTGAGTTCTGTACTCACTGACTTGCTGTTTGGGTGAGAGGGGAAGCCAGTGGAGGGAGGTGGAGGAGCGACATGAACTCACCGATATATTTCCCCAGATCATGCTGGCTACCTTGTCAATAATAAACATGGAAAGAAGAGAGAACAGGCCCTCCATAGCGGCGCATCGGGGTAAATCTCGGCACTATGAAGCTATCCATAGCCGTTGCAGCACAAGTTCGGTCCCCAGCCAGGGAGCTTCCCACATGGCGCAGCAGACCTCTCCTGCCTCCCCCGCTGCTCCCTCAGCAGTGTATTTCAGTAGATCTGCCTGTTCTGCTCCCTACTCTGTCTCTAGTGAAGCCTCTCACCACCCCACACCTCTGGCCTACACCCCAGTTCTGGTATGCATAAATAAATAAATCTTTAAAAAAAAGAAGAGAGAACAATGGGAAATAGACTCTGTGGGAAGGGAGGATGATAGGAAGCAGAGAAGCCAAGTAAGGGATATGACATATATCTTTGGGATATGTATCTTTGGGATATCATATATCTTTGGGATATCCTATATCTTTGGGATATAACCCAAAGATAATGGGACTTGGACCCTGTGGCAGTGGTGGAGTTGATGAGAAGTAGCCAGATTCTGGATGTATTTTTAAGGTGGAAGATACAGGATTTGCTGACAGATGAAATATAAAGGGTGAGAGAAAAGAAACGCCCAAAAATGGAGGCTTCCGATGAGACATTACTCCTTTAGCCTCTTCTAAGAGTTATGAAATATGTTCCTTGCAGCATTTGCCCTAAACCAAAGCCAATTTTCTAAATTTAACCTTCCTTTTTTAACCATTACTCAATGCATGCATTTCTTAAAAAGTAAGTGTATTTGCAGTTTCCAAGTAGTTCAACAGTACATAAAATACATGGTGTGTGCTGATTCTCTGCAATGAATACCAATCTCTAAAATTCCTTGCTTCCCACAGAAATTATATCAGCAAAATTAGAATTGCAATTTTATTCCTCCTCGGTTGTCTGATTGAGGTTTCATTTAAGCCTTGGGCTTATTTTCGAAAGCCCTATAAACATTTTACACACCTACTCATAGATTGCCGAAGTCATTCTGAAGTCAGCCTACAGTAAAATTAATTACCATGTCATGAGTCTGTCACATTTCAAGAGAAATCATAAATATTTACTCAGACCTGATTCAGTGTCACTTTGAAATGAGAGAATATTGGCAGCAAATTTCTTTGCATGATAGTATATTCTTTCGTTGGAAGATTTCCATGTAAATACGGCCATCAAGTGTTTAGAAGACCATTTTCAACACAAAAGAAAATAAATCAACACTCCTAACTCTTCAAAATTCCACAGGCCCATAAAATCCACATGCTTTTCTAGCTCCTCCTGGGATCGTAGGTGGCAGCAGCGAAAACAGAACCAGGCCCAGGAGCGAGAGGAACCACTCAGGGGAATCACAGGCGTGAGGCCACAAAGACAAGGCAGAGCAGGCGTGACAGGCTGCCAGGGCCTGAAAACAGTTTGTGCCCTAAAATTAAGTCCAAACTCACCAATAGGGTGGGCCTGGGGGCAGGCAGATGGCATCTTTTTTTTTTTAAGATTTATTTATTTATACATACAAGCTGGGGTACAGGCCAGAGGCGTGGGGCGGCGAGAGGGTTCACCAGAGACAGAGTGGGGAGCAGAACAGGCAGATCAGAAATACACTGCTGAGGGGAGCAGCGGGCAAGGCAGGAGAGGTCTGCCGCACCATGTGGGATTCTCCCCCGCTGGGCGTCGAACCCGCATCGCGAACTGCTGACAGCTCCACAGTGCAGCGCTTAACCGCTGCGCCACCAGGGAGGCCCACAGATGGCATCTTGAGAAGCCACTGGACAACACGGCCTCAAGGCCCAGCTCTGCCACTTAGGCAATGTGTGAACTTAGACAAGAGAATTCCTCCACCTCGGTCTCCTCATCTATGAAAAAGTACTAGCTTTGGACCTCCCTGGTAGTCTAGGGATTGAGTCTCAGCACTGTCACCACTACGTCCTGAGTTCGATCCCTGGCCAGGGAGCTGACCCACATGGCTTCGCAGATCTCTCCTGTCTCCCCCGCTGCTCCCCTCAGCAGTGTACTTCAGTAGATCTGCCTGTTCTGCTCCCCACTCTGTCTCTGGTGAACACACACACACACACACACACACACACACGCATCCCTGGTGTACACCCCAGCTCTTCTACACACACACACACACACACACACACACACACAAAGTACCAGCTTCATGGGGTTATGGCAAGGACGCAATGTGAGGCCTTTAAAATAACGCTGTACAGTAATGTAAAAGACATAAATAAAAATAACAATTGAAAAAAAACAGTAACAAGGATGTAAAACAATGGTACTTCATTTTTAAAATAAATAAATGAAATTGATCGTAAAAAATAAGGCTGAATACACAGTAGTTACACTGTATGTGTGTAGATATAGATAAAAAGATGTATAGATCTAACAGATATATCCGTATGTGTGTGTATGTATATGTGTGCATATATGTATATATGTGACATACATATATACACACATATATACATATACATGTCACATATATACATATATACACACATATATACATACACACACAGAGAGAGACATACATATGTGTATAGCCCACATTCCAAAGGGAGAAGATCCAAAGAGACCTATTCATACCATACACACACACACACACACACACATATATTCTAGTATAAGTGATACATATAATTAATGTACAATCAATAATATATAATTAATAAATGTAAAAGTAAATAACATATAATTAATGAAAGCCAAAGGCCTGAGTCCCTAGCTCCTTCATTGTCTTACTTCCCTCTCTCAATTTCCCTGGCTAGGTAAGGAAATCTCGCCCGGAGCTCGCGGCGGGTAAAGGCGATAATGTGGGAGGGCCCGCACATTGACACAGGCGTGTGTTGGGAGGGTATTTTCTCTCCTGCTCTTCCTCTGTGACTCTCCCCCTCTCCTTCCTGGGCCATCTGGCTCTGCTCAGTGGTTTGGAATCTGTGGACCTGGGTTCCTACAGCAGTGACTGGTCGGCACTCCCCTCAGGCCGCCCTCCCCACCCCGGGGCCTCAGGCCCTGTTCAGAGCTGCCCCTTGGGCCTGTCTGGCAGGGAGGCTCATGTGTCTTTATCAGACTGGAACTGAAGTGCGTGGGTTGAACTCGCTCACACTGACGATTTAGGTCTTTGTGCTCTGTGCTTGGATGACTAAAGTCACAGCTAAAAGAGGAGTGAAGAGGCTGCCGGCCCGGGGAGCTGGAGAGGTTACGTGTGGGGGAGCCAGCTCAGGCAGCCAAATGTGTTCCTCTCACTTTGCTTTTCTGGTTCCACCATCTTTAGCAGAAGGAGGTGGCTGTGCCTTTTCCTCCTCTCCAAGGGCAAGAAGACAGAGTAGCTGAATGGAAAGAAGAAAGATTTTAAATCTGATGAACACCTGAATTATAGATCAGCAAGAGCTATGGAACCCCATTATTCTTTCCATCCAGTTCCTAAGTGGGAGAGTTTTCCAGTAGTTTTATCTGTCTTCTTAAGTTCACGATTAGCAATTCCACTGAGCTATAACTTACATGTCATACAAATCTTGTCATCAATGTACAGTCTTGTGGTATTTAGTTAACTTCTGTGGCTACACAAACACCACCACAATCCGGTTTTAGAGCAGATCCATCACTCCAAACTGAAATGCTGTGTCCTGCCAGGCGCACCCCAGCCCCTCACCCAGGCAACCCCTCATCAGCTTCCATCTCCATAAATTTGCATTTCTAGAAAGTTCATATAAATGGAAGTGTTCACGATGTCCCTGCTCCTCTCATCAGCATAACATTCCTGAGAGCCACCCATAGCATGTATACGTGGAAGCTCCTTCTTTCCACCAACTAACGTTCTCTTAGATTTTTGTTTTTCCAATCACCAAATGAGGAATATTTGGAATGTTTTGTGTCTTTTTAAAAATGTTTCATGTAAAAAAAGTTGATCCTATTCCTTTGAAGACATTCTTTGTTCATCTTTTTTAAAAAAATAGGTTTACTTTCTTGATTTATGCACACAAGAACTGGGGTGTAGGCTAGAGGTGCAGGAGTTGAGAGGATTCATCAGAGACAGAGTGGGGAGCAGAATGGGGTGGGGAAGTTGACTGAAATCCACTGCTGAGGGGAGCAGTGGGTGAGATAGGAGAGGTCTGCTGTGCCATGTGAGTCCGCTCCCTGGCCGGGAATCGAACTCAGGCCGTCACAGTGATAGCTCTGAGATTTAACACCCTAGGCCCTCAGGGAGGCCTCTCTTTGTTCATCTTTATGAGAAATATTATTTTGCCATCAGAGCTGGGCCCCTTCAAACACATTCTGCAGGGTCCCTGTGCACACAGGGTCTCTTCCTGCATAACCCTGTACACAGGTGTGCATTAGAGGCAAATCCAAATGCTAAAGCAGGAAATCATTCATTTTATAGTAAGTACCTCATGTCTTGCAATAAAGGAATTTTCCAACTGGACTTGATACATAGGGTTGATGGCCTTCTTTGGGCATTGGATGTTCGCAGGCTACAGTCGGTCACCGCTGGCACAAGAGGGACCAGGACAAAGTGAGCTAAGGGAAGCTGGGGCCACCAGCAGCAGAGGAACAGGACACATGCCCAAGGAGGACCAGCCAGAGAGAGAGTCACGACTGTACTGCAGCCTCCTGTCCTTCCTATAGACATGCACCCCCACCCCCAACCCCCAGTACAGAGGCGAATCCCATCTTGGTTTTCTCATTTGTTCTTCACTCATACCCAGGCTCCTTCTCCTGGCAGGGGGAATAAAGAAGAGAGTGTTGCCATAGAAAGACTTGAATTACCTCCGGAGATGACAGGGTAAGACAAAAGGTAGATCCATAGAAACCACCACTATTCCTGGTAAAGGAACCAAACTTTGCTAATGGACTGTTCGTGCCACCAACACAGATGCCATGATGTCCCCAAGCACAAGCCAGGCGTCCCAGCAGGTGCTGGGGTAGAGGGAGGACAGTGTCCAACACTGCCATCTTGCAACTTGCAAGCAAGTGATTGCAATTCTATGGGACAGTTTCCCCCAAAACCCCATACCAAGTACCCCGAGAAGATAGACATGAGAGCTAGAGGAAGTGTTCAGAACAGCTGGCATTTCATCTGAGATTTAAAAATGAGAATCTTGTCAAACAACAAGGAGAAGAGGAGAGAACAGTATTTAGACAGGCGTTCTGATGACTTTACACTCTCAGGGATGAAGCTGTACTCAGCCAAGTTAAAACCTGATTTCCCCTGAGACCAAAACAACATAGTTCTAAGACCTGCCAAGAATCCTAGAGCGCCAACTGCCTGCCATTCATAGTGGACCAGCCACTCAGCTGTTTAACCACATGTTTGATAAACCAAGCCAGCTGGCCACAGAATAATGGGGAAAGGGATTTACTTTACAGTCACCTTGGCTAAGTGATTCTTCGTCTATTAAGCACCCCTACCTGGTGCTTAAAATCTGACTTCTTGATTCCCTCCATGGAGTGAGCTACAAAGAGAATTGCTGAAGATTAGTTAATATAACCTACCTTGTATATACTGTACAACACGTCGATACTGGCTGGCCTAGGGGTAAGATGGAGATATTCTACCCATCAGCCTCTTCTAAACCCAGAAGTCAAGACTGGCTGCTTTAGGCAACTTCTAGTTAAATGGGGCAACACATGCTCTCATCTTTGTTTCCTACCAAAAATCTCCTAAGATGACGTTATTTCAAAGATTTTTGTAAACCTACAAAAATTGAAAGGATAGAGGGAAAAATTCAGCAGCTAATAAATTTCTGTACAATTTTAGATGCTAAGAAAGAGATGAGCCAGAGAAAACCGGGAGCAATGTCAGCAGAGAAGGAAGAAGTAAAGAAGAAGTAAGCCTCTCTGATCTGCAGATCCTAGAAAGAATCAAGCTTTGGGGACATCAGGTGTTGGGACTAGAAAAAAGGCTGGTGATTAAAAGACTAAACAAAACATTAGACCCACCCATCTATTCCCCAACCTTGCCCAAGTACTCCTGGCCACCCCAGCAGCAATCATTTACTCTTTGGAGAGGTAAACCAGTTAAGCTCCAAACTTGGGAGCTCTGGGTCCAATTGATGATGATTAACTGGTGTCTCCGCTGAAAAATGGGGATTGTAAACCCAAACGCCCTTCCCCTATTCTGCTCCGGAATACAGCAGGCTTATATGACCAACTCAAGAGAAAATGCCCATGGACACCAACTTCTGGCAAAGCTCCAACATGGCAGCCTGAGCCCCATCTGATCCCCACTGCACAAAGTCCAAAGTCCAGGGGACAATAAGCCCATTGTATGATACAGAGCTTTGCACCAGCATTTTAATGCCTAAAAACACTACTACTGTCTTCATGTCTTAAAAATGGACAATCTAGGATTACCTGACATCTGGAAGAGTCCTATAATGTGAAAGGGATCAAAGCAAAACAAAAGTAAACTTCAAGGAGGAAGAGATAGTCCAGAGAACAGAAGAAGCCAATCTGCCACTATAATCCTCAGAGTAAGATAAGCGAATGCATCCCTGCCTTGAGAATGAGAGACACTAAAAATATAAACATTCAGAATACAATAATGAACTCATGAAAGTTAAAAATAAAATTTTTAAAAGTCTAAAGAAAGATCAGGAGATAAAATTGAGGGAATTTCCAGAATGTAGACTGAGAGATTTCTCAGTTCTGACAGAGTGGGGGGCTGGTCCAGGATAGATACTAAGCAGTGAACTAGAAAGCTAAATATAAGGTGACGTTTGTTCTAGGAAAGAATAAAAAGACGCACAGCCAGGAGATGTAACTGGAACACACCCTGTGACTCAGCTGTGACTAACAGTCATAATAATGGGAGCTGTGAATATTTATTTACAGGGTTGTTCAGTGGTGTTGACAAGATGGTGCAGGGACAGGACTCACCGGGAGGAGAGTTAGCAAAACTAGCTGGTGCCCTAGTGAAAAGTCAGTATGTGCTATATAAAGCAAAAATAAAGCAAGAAATAACAATAAGGTCATGTTTTTAAGAACCATGGAAGGAAGGACCAGGTTGAAACCTCATATTGTTGAAAGAGGGCGCCACGGTCCATTTCACTTGTCAGTTTGGCAGGACCACCGTGCCCAGCTATTCAGTTGAAGATTTTTTCTGTGAGAGAAAAACAAAAATAAATAACAACACAGCAACAAAAACTATTTCTGGGAGGATGTTTTTGAATGAGATTGACATTTAAATAGGTGGATTCTGAGTTCATTGTTTTTCCATAACATGGGTGGGTCTCGCTCAATCAGTGGAAGACCTTCATGGAGCAAAGATGATTTTCCTCAAGCAAGAAAGAGTTCTGCCTATAGACGACCTTGCAACTCAAACTGCACCATCAGCTCCACGCAGGATCTCCAGCCAGCATGCCAACCCTGCACTTTGGATTTGCCAGCCTCCATAATTGCATGCCCAAGCTCCTCACAGTAAATTTTCTATATATTTTAGTGAGAGAGGAGAGGGGGATAGGTAAGTAGATAGATTAGACAGACAGACAGACAGATAGATAGATAGATAGATAGATAGATAGATAGATAGATAGATAGATAGACAGACAGACAGACAGACAGACAGACAGATAGATAGATAGACAGACAGATAGACAGACAGACAGACAGACAGATATGGGAGGGTGGTGGGGGAGGATAAGCAGGTAGATTAGACAGATAGACATGCAGACAGAAAGACATCCAGTTTTTCTGGTTAACCCTAATACAGTGGGATAGGACACTGGGCAGAAGAAGATGGCTGACTTTTGCTACGGACTTGGTCAACATTCTTGATCTTTTAACCATCTATATTTGTTATGGGGGAAGGGACAGATTAAATTTAAAGATAGTTTAAAAGGAAAGACAATGTGCTTTACAATCAGGCAGCCCAGGTTTAAATTCCATCTGCCACCTACTGGCCGTTAGATGTTGGACAAATCTCTCTGGGTCTCGGTCTCTCCTGAGTACCGGACCCGGGTAGCGTCCGCAGGAGGCAGACTGAAGTAGAACACGCAAGGCTGGTGCAGCGTCCCTGCTGAATAGCGGGTATTGGCTGTTATGACAGATGCCTCTGTGTTCATCAAGTTCCCCTGGCAGGAGCTCGGGTGTTACTTTGATTTTGTCAGAATTATTGTTTCAATAAAATACACTGGCAGGCAAACTCATTCTCTTGGAAAAAAGTATTTGTCCTTTTAATATTTTATCCCTGATATGCCTTGTAAGACAAATACACTTCAGTGTTATAATTAAAACTCCTTCCGCGCGGGGCCTTCAGCCCATGGAGAGAGGTCATTCCGCCTGCTCTTCTGGCTCGAGCTGCAGGCTCGGGGGCCGCTGTCGCAGCCTCAGCGATTTTCTGCCCATCACTTGCTGTGCGCAAATGAAATCACTTCAGATGACCTAATGCGCGCTGCTGCCACTCAGAAAAGCGAACACAGCGATGAAGCAGCACTGGGCTGCGAGGCCCGAGAGCTGGCGCTGTCCACGTCTGCATTTCTCGGGTGACCGAGCCCAGACGCCACAGCCATCCTGGGGAGGTGCCGGGTCCGGGGCGCACACGCCACTCCCCGGGGACCCGTCTTTGCTTGCTAGGAAGGTGTAGCGCCTACCTCAGCAGCGGTCTTAATGTGGGGGTCAGGGGTCTGCAAACTCCCTGAAATTGTCTGCCAGTTTCGGGGTGCGCCGGGATTGATCTGGGGAGCCGCCCGTTGCTTCCTTATGCTTGCCTTAAAGAGCTGGCGGCGTCTCTCTGGCGACCCTGAGTGTGAGCACAGTAAATGAGCATTTTGTGCTCTGAGATGTCAGGGTTTGGCTTGGCTGTGCGACCTGGGCAGTTCACTGCCCCCCAAGTAAAGGTGGAAAGTATCAGCCCAGCCTCCAACTCCCTCCAGGCCCCTCCGGGGAGTTCCCAGACCTGGCCTCAGCCTGAGCAGAAAAGGGTGCCAAGCCCCAGCCCAGCCCTTCCCCGGCAACCTGAGCCCCCCACCCTCACTGCCAGGGCTTCTATCAGAAGATAAATGGAGGGAAAGTTCACTCCAGAAGTCATCTCTGCCGGCATCTCACTGAAGGAGACAAGGAGCAGTGGCAGGAGGACAGAGTCAGCCCTCTCCAGCCCTGTTGCAGCAGAGTAAAGAAGCCAGAATGAACTCAAGAGAATTAGCTTCTCCACGGAAATGTCCTTGAAGAGAAACGTCCAGCAAATCGGACGAGACAGATTCTGGAGCGTTTTTCTTTCTTGATGCAATTGGACAAAACAGCAGGTTTCCATGCTCGCTGCGCTCACTGCCCAGGACTTTATTTATTGCCTGCTTCAGAGGTGCCTCAAAAGGAGATTTGCTAGAGGCCGGCTCCGTCCATTAAGGTCACCAGAGAGCTGCTGGGTGTTGGGAAACCGAAACTTCAGCAAAATGTCAGGGAAGGTTTAATGGAAGAGAACTGAGCTGTAGCCCTCGGTAAAGAACAGAGCTTGCAGGGCCGACACCACACAGCCCAGAGCTCAAGGGAAGAGCAGGGCCGGCAGCCTGCAGGCCAAGTCTGGACAAGGAGCAGCCTCCCAAGAGCTCCAGTAAGTGGGAGTCAGTCGTGCTGGGCCCTAGAACCAGCCATCAGCTGCAGCGAGAGCCCCATGCTGCCTGCCATTCATTTGCAGAAATGACACCTCGGGCCTACACCCCAGCTCTTGGACGCATAAATAAATAATTTTTTTTAAATTACCATCAAAACCCAACGAGTGATGTGCTCAGTGACAGAAGAGGAGCAGCGGCATTTGGCACTTGGGCATCTGATGGAAAATACACTCTGCTGCATTTGGAGATGCCCCTGAAATAGACCCTCCTTTCAGTCTGCATCAACAGCAGAGCCCGGCCGGACCTCCCCACCCCAGCACCTTCCATATTCAGAGGGACTTTTAACTTCTACACCCTGGGAACATCTATCCGTGAGTCTTCAGACCATACTAACCACCTCTCTGGACAGGTCATGAATTAGGTGGGGGTGGGGAGGGTGGACATCCAGAAAAGGAGTTTAAGATAAAACTCCCTGGGGGCACAATGGGTTAAGTCGCAGCACTATGAAGCTGTCCAGATCCACTACAGCACGAGTTCAATACCCAGCCAGGGAGCTTCCCACATGGCGCAGCAGACCTCTCCTGTCACCCCGCTGCTCCCCTCAGCAGTGTATTTCACTTGATCTGCCTGTTCTGCTCCCCACTCTGTCTCTGGTGAATCCTCTCACTGCCCCCCCCTCCTCTGGCCTACACCCCAGCTTATATGCATAAATAAAAAAATCTTTAAAAAAAAGAGAAATATTATAAAGGAGAAACCAAATCTTGCTAAGGTGCCCAGAAATCAAGCTGGTGCCTGAGTTCTTGCCCAGGCCTTGTCTCAAATACATATTTATGGCTCCACATGTCATATCCAAATGTCTGGATGCATGTTACGTTTTTCATAGCACGTTTTTCAAAAGGAGGTGACCCACAACTCAGTGACTGTCACTCACCGCCTGTACCCCTTCCAGAGTGGAACACGTGTGAACCTGAAGAAGTCACTCTCTGGACCTTCCATACGATGACGAAGTCACACTCGATGGCCTTCAGGGACACTTCCAACTCATCAGCATGGTAAGCGCTGCCTGGCCAATAAGAAGCATATTTATTTTCCAACAATTCCCTTCCTTTAGCTTTTATCAAAATAATGACTTTATTGGTTTTACACAAATATCTGTACATTTCACTCAACTTTGCTGAAAACCTACCTGAAACTGTTCTAAAAAATAAAGTCTTTTTTAAAAGATACATGTGAGAAACTCAGGCAAAATAGAAAGTTTAAAGGAAAACTTATCCTTGATATCATCTAGATATAAGCATGATTACTATTGTTAAGCATTATTGCAGAAACTCTCTTTGTGTGTATGCAAACAGAATAGAGGATAGATCATGGGAAATAAATTTTCAAAAATAGAATTATAGTCTATAAGTTCTTTTTGGTCAATGTATCAAATTTAATGTTCATTTTGAATGTAACATGCAAAAGAAATTGAAGTGAATGTGAAAGTGCCCTATCACAAAAAGTATGTGGTAAAAGATGTAATGACAAAGGGCATAAATTCTTTGTCACTCTTCCCATTGAGAGGAAGGATCTGTTTCTCCACGGCCTTGAATCTGGGCTGGGTTTGTGACTGCTTTAACCACATGGCAAATACAGTGGAACTCCTAGGTATCTACCCCAAGAACACAAAAACTAAGTTGAAAGGAAACCCACACTCCTATGTTCATTGCAGCACTGTCTACTGTAGCTAAAATATGGAAACAACTTAAGTACCCTAAAACAGATGGGTGGATCAGGAGGTGTATATATACACAGTGGAATACTACTCAACAATCAAAAAGATAAACTCATGCCATTTGCAGCAACATGGGTGGAACTAGAGGAATGATGCTAAGTAAATTAAGCCAGAAGGACTATCGGATGGTGTCACTTATATGTTGAATATAGAGAAACCAAACAAAGGGTCAAAGACAAATATTAAAACCAGTCTTGAAAGCTGACCATAGATCTGAGGGGAGAGAGCACAATGGACTACGTGTGATTGGGTGGTAGGACGGTTATGGTGACCACACCTGAGGGGGGAAATATATAGTCAAAACACTAACAAGGATGTAAAACAACGGTACTTCAATAAAACTTTTAAAAATACAAGTACAAATTTTTTGAAATACAGGGGAAAAGTATTACATACAATAGAAGTGAAGTTGTTCCAATTCTGGGTCCAGCCTTTAAGAGAACTAGCAGTTTCTACTTCCCCACACTTGGAATCCAGCCACCATGCTGAAAGGAAGCCCAAGCAGCTACACAGAAAGGCCAACAAGAAGGAAAATCAAGGCCCCTGGCCCAACAAACACGACTGAACTCCCAGCGAACAATCAGCATCCACTTTGCCAGCCACATGAGTGATTATCTTGGATATGACTCTGCCAACCCCAGCTGAACTGCCCCCTCATTGAAACAGGACTAGTGGGGACAAACTGCCCCTACTCTCAGCCCTGCCCAAACTTCCAAATTATGACCAAATACTTTTTTGCTGTGCTAAACCACTAAGTTTTAAGATAGTTTGTTACACAACAATAGATCATTGAAACAAAACCCCTCAGAGTTAAGGAAAAAACATGAAAAGTTTAAGAGAGTTTCTTGATTATTTCTCAAAAATTTCTCTATCAGAACGTCTCAGTTAACTCCAGCTATCTCAGGGTTATTTAGTCTTGGTTCCTCATTTAAACGGTAAGATGATTACCATGAGATATTTCACCACATTCTTTCAGTTCCTAATTTCTATTAGTTGGTTTCCCTATTTGGTTAATGGCTATTAACCTCAAGTATCCTCTGACCCATCCTTCCAAAAAAAAGTTTATGAGTGCTATCAAATATTGTTTCTCTAACTGCTCTGTCCTCCCTGTCCTTTTGCTTTGTCATTACTATATCTCAAGCTTTCCTTCCGGTCAGCTTTTCTTGATTGGTTCACGGAAATAGAATTAAATACATTGAATCACAAGGTGAGCAAGTTATTTCCTTTTCACTCTTTCAATTCTATCTAAATCAAGGAGACAGTCTAAATTTGGTGTCAGTATATTCTCCAAATCTTTCCAAATGTGTCTAATCTTCCTTTTAACAGGGAGTAGGCCTTCAGATTTGGCACCTTCAACAGGCAACAGCACAGAGCTAGAATTTAATCACACAAATTTATTTTCATTATTTTACTCTACTTTTGCATGTTATATTGGCTTTCCATTTACTGTGATGATATAAAGTTTCCTTTGAAAATTAATTCCTTTGGCTAAAAAAATGAGCTGATTGAAAGAAAACATTAAGCCTATAAAAGAACAGATAGCACTTCAGTATGATAAAAATTAAGACAGTGGTCCATGAGTGAAGTCAGGGCAATCAAAACCACATAATGTTAGTTACCCCAAAACAACAGGAATAGGAATGCTTTGGTAGGCAGGTGAGTAAAGTGGGGAAGTGAACAATTTGAGTCTGACATTGAAAGGTATGCTCCAGGCTCCCCTCCCAAGAGAAATGACACTATCAAGAGATGCCGGAAAGAGAGATGTGAGAGGCTGCTGCAGAGGAGAACAGTGCTCCATTGTGATGGCAAAGAGGAATTGGGGGCCCACCACGGTATAGATGGTCTGTCATGAACCAAACATCATCATGTGGCACGTGACGGTGCACCCTCACTCACTCCTACACACATTTTTCTTAAATTCACCTCCATTAGGGGCCTCCCTGGTGGCCTAGGGGTTAAGTCTCAGTGCTGTCTCTGCAGTGGCCTGAGTTCAATCCCCGGCCAGGGAGTTGACCCACATGGTGCAGCAGACCTCTCCTGCCTCGCCTGCTGCTCCCCTCAGCAGTGTATTTCAGTGGATCCGCCTGTTCTGCTCCCCACTCTGTCTCTGATGAATCCTCTCACCCACCCATCCCCATCTCTGGCCTATACCCCAGTTCTTCTACATAACGAATAAATAAATCTTTAAAAACAAAATTCTTCTCCCTATTAAAAGAAAACAAATCTCTCTTGCTCTTAGGCATCAAGAAACAGTAACTCCTCAGTCACAGAAATACACTAAAGTCCTATTTGTTATCACAGGGCCTATAAAACAACCAACTCAATTAAAATGTAGAGACAGCTAACTCCAGAGGTCAAAAAAAAACAGCGTGGGTAAGAAAAGGCAAGTAAATGGTCGCATTCTACTTTCTTACTGAGCACATCCCGGGCCTAGTTCTAAACTGGGTCTGGGTGGAGGCTTTCCCACATCAACAAGCAGTTCTCAGACACCAACAAGGTATCCAAGAATGCAACGCAATTCTGACACTGTCTACCAGAGAGCATCAGATCCACAGGTAAAGGCCTAGGTCTTCTGAGACCTCCCTCCACTTCAAAGGCCAGTCACAAGCCCAGACTATTACCTGTGCTTCTGACCAGCTGTCTACAGACCCCAGGGCCCAAGACCTCTCCTCAGGTTCAATTAATTTGCTAGAGCAGCTCACAGAACTCAGGAAACCCATTTACTCACTAGATCACCAACTATTACAAAGGACATTATTGAGGAACAGCCAGTTGGACGAGCCGCATAAGGCAAGTCATCAGGAAAGGACAGACAGAGATCCCGTGCCCCTCTAGGGGAACCGCTGTCCCCAAATCTCCGAGTGTTTACCAACCCAGAAGCTCTCCTGAACCCTGTTTTTCTGGCTTCTTATGGATCCTCCTACGCAGACATGACTGATTCACTCACTGGTCATTGGTCATTGAGGCAACCTCTCCTCCCCCTCAGTGTGGGGGTAGGACTGGAAGTTCAAACACTCTAATCATATGGTTGTTTAGCCAGGCAGTCAGACCCCATCTTTAGGAGTCTCCAAAAGTCACCTCATTCACATAACAAATGATGCTATCATCACTCTCAACACTTAGGCATTTTCAAGGGTTTTGGAAGTTGTAAGACAGAAACTATTGATGAAGACCAAATATATATGTGAAATACATATATATACACACACATTTATTCCTTACAAATCACAATGCTGCACTGACCAAATGACTACATTTATAGTCTACTAAAAATATTTGATTCATTACAAACCTCACATTTTCCATTTGAGTTTTGTAAATCTCAAGTGTGATCTTTATCCCAGGTAGTAGAAACTGAGGTCATTAAAAATACTTGTTATCCTAATTAGGTGACTGGGCTAAGTACCCATTCTAAGTTGGAGGATGGGTGAGTGAGCTGGCAGGGGGGCTGGCTTAATTTCCCTGAGATCCCTCCTGGTTGAGATTTATTTTAGCAAGCTGCATCTTTAATTAAGTGTGAATAGCAGTGATTTATTGTGTGTGCCTAATGTGCTGGAACCAAAGTACCACTTTGTTCAAAGAGCCCTAAAGTTCCTGTAAACTCAATCAACAATAAATCTGTGTCACTGGGCAGACACAATAGACGCTGCTTTCTTACTCCATAAAGTCTCACACATCATTTAGATGCTCTTTCTGGCAGAGTCATACTTTCTGAGCTCCTCTGAGATCTCAGGACGGAGGCTGCTAAGTCTAATGCAGATGTTGTTAGGGCACAGTGGGAATTTCCCCCTACCCCTCTGGGTTCTTCATGGGCTGGTAGAGCAAACGAATTAACATCAGACAGACTAGTGGGAGAAAAAGAACACATTTACATGATTGTAAATTATAGCGTCAATGAGACAGACTGAGGGTTTGAGTTAAGGAGTGAGAGAGGGACCTGGGGACTTCATATGACAAATCCAGGTACTCTGGATATTTGCCCTGCCTATGACATGTTTCTCCAATAAAAAGGTTATTTCTGGAGATGACCCTCAATCTAGGTAATCTGCAGCCTTCGAGGTTATGCTAGCAGTTTCTCCTGAGACCCACAAGGTGCCATATATTAGAAAAATCCTGCTTTGGATATCTTCAAAAAACCTATCTGAAAAAAGGGTTTCTGCTAGGGACATTATAGACATCTACAATATTTTTTAAAAATTGATATTTCTGCCTCCAAAAATAATACATATTTTTAAAGAGATATATTTTTTAATTTCTCCTATATTCCATCTGCTCAAGAAAATCATGCTATTTCATTCATAGTCTCCTAAAGTTACTTCTGTGAGTATGCTAATATGATAGTTAATTTTGTGTCAACTCAAGTGGATCAAGAAATGCCCAGATTGTTTCTGGGTATATCTGAAAAGATATTTCCAGATGAAATTAGCATTGAAACATGAACTAAGTAGATTGGGGGTAGGGAGTGGCTGATGACGGGTGCACAAACTTACTCCCAACTCATACATCACCAGGTATGACTTGGAATGCCCGGGGACTGAGGACCCATGTATGACAAAGGACCCCAAAACCTGATCACTGGAATGCCCTGTTGATAAGATTGAAACAATGGCTGGGGAACCCACGGTTTGATCTCAATTCCAATACCGACTCATCAAGCAGAGAAGTGCATGGAGGGCAGACCCACATGCCCTGATGCTATAGATAATAGGATACATTTTTTTAGTACATTCACTCTTCCCTTTTCCTTTTTATCTTCCTTCCCCTTACAACTGATGCCATGATTATTCTATCATAAAAAGGCCAGGATCTCGCTCCTTGGGCAGCATCTTCCATTCTGTAGCCTGCTCCACGACTCCCGTGCATCTGTGTGTGTGATGTTACCTGACACAACAGTAGAGAGCAGATTGTGGGACTGACCAGCCTCCTTCAGTAAATCAGTCAAATCTTCATGATAAAGTATTGGTTCTCTTTCTCTGAAGAACCCTGACCAATACACATAAGATTTCTGTATTTAAAGTGCAGGGGGAGACAGAGAGGTGGAGAAGGGGGGCGGGGAGAGAGAGAGAGAGAGAGAGAGAGAGAGAGAGAGAGAGGAGAGAGAGAGAGAGAGAGAGAGAGAGAGAGAGAGAGAGAGGAGAGAGAGAGAGAGGGTGAAGGAGAGAGAGAGGAAGGGGGGGAGGGAGAGAGAGAGAGAGAGAGAGAGAGAGAGAGAACTAGCAGGCAAACTATAAACCAGACACATACAGCAGGGGAAGGGGAGGGAGAGGGATCAAAGCAGGAGAAGGGAAGAAGACAAGAGACTATGGTGATGGTTCATGGGAGACTTGGTGGGGGGAATTTTATGGAATCACACCTGAGAGGAAAAGTCAAACATTATACAAAAAATGAACAACGGGGCCTCCCCAGTGGTGCAGCGGTTAAGTGCTGCACTGTGGAGCTGTCAGCAGCAGCCAGCGAGGCGAGTTCTCCTAGCAGGGGAGATTCCCATCCCACATGGCGCAGCAGACCTCTTCTGCCTCACCCGCTGCTCCCCTCAGCAGTGTGTTTCCGTTCATCTGCCTGTTCTGCTCCCCATTCTGTCTCTGGTGAGCCTTCTCGCCACCCCACGCTTCTGGCCTGTACCCCAGCTTGTATGCATAAATAAATAAAACTTTTTTTAAAAAATGAACAACGATGTAAAATACATATATTTAAATAAATATATTTAACTTAAAAATAAAAATAATCATAAACAATAATGAAAATAATACAGGGCAAAAGTCATGTTCACAGAAAAAAAGATTCTATATTTTTAACTAAGACACACACACATGTGCATGTGTGTGTTCTCCTGCTCCTCCTAATAATGTCTGGAACACATTTCCCAGCCTGCCTCAAAGTTAGATGTGGTCACGTGACCACGTCTGGCCAATGGAACATGTGCAGAAGTGATGTGTACTTATAGGCCTGGTCCTGAAAACCTCCCACATCTGCTCTTCCAAGATCTTTTCCCCTCTAGCTGGGTGGGATAGAGGTGGCCACGTGGGGCACATGACAGAGCTTCCTTCAGTCTGGCCCTGCAAAACTGCCTGGAGGAGAGTCTCCCAAGAACCTGTTCACCTGCCTAGGATTGTTACGTGAACAAGATGTATACTTTCACTACAGAGATTTGGGGACCATTTGTTCTATCAGTTAACACACTGCCCTGCAACTTGCTTCTTTCCTTTGAAAATAGATCTTGAATATTTTTCCATTTCAGTACATGTCTATTATTTATGATAAGACAAACTTTATTCCCCACAATTTAACTTTTTCTGAAACTAAGAGATATCACATATTTGAGAGGTATCATGCCCAAAAAGTTTCCATTCAATGATCAGGGCATCTTAGGATCAAGGAAATACCACAAGTATCATTTTTAGGATTTAAAAATATTACAATTTTTGTTGCTGTTAAAAGTCAAAATAATATTGCAGGATTTTAAAGGAAAAGGAAAAATTTCTGCTAGAGCAGAAGTGTTCAGATAGGACAACTCTTCACTCAAAGTTCCAGTTGAAATAGTTCTGCTAATGAAGGGGTAGAAAACCCACAAATGATGATGCTGAGCTAAAGAAGTCTCTGAAATCCCCAGTGCAGAGAAGTAGAGAAAGCATTGGTTTGAACAGTCCAGTCACATCCAGGTTTAATCTTGGAAATGACTCAGAATATATTCAACAATTGCAATTAATTTTTTTAATATTTTATTGGGGGAATATTCAAACAAAATGAATTTGAAAAGATATCTGAGAGAATTTCAATGAAGGATTTAAGTGGAAAGGCTTAAGAATTATATAAAATCAACCAATTGGGTATACCCTCTCTGATGAGAAATTGAATACTGGACCAAGATTCATGGATCATGAATGACTCACATCTTTGGAAATATTTTATACATAAGAAGAGTTTGTTTGCAGGACTAGCTTCATAAAAGATTAAACATTAAAAAAAATTAAGCAAGATGTGCTGAGGTAAAACTTTACATATCAAAATTAATTTTCCTTCTAAAATGCATTTGTTGCTTTCTCTCCAAGGCAGTAAGGAGCTTTGTGGCCACTATAACTCTGGTTTGCCTCTTTTGATGGTTTCTGTGGTCCTTAGAATCCCTGAATTATTCTCTCTGAAATGTTTTCTTGGTAGAGCAGAATTTTTCCCAGAAAGAGTTGGTGGTTTAAAGATGCATTTTTTGGATACAGAATAAAATATTCATCAAATCTTTTCTCCCGATCTCCCAACATCTATTTATGAAAACTTGCCATCGGGCCTCCCCAGTGGCGCAGTGGTTAAGCGCTGCACTGTGGAGCTGTTGGCAGCAGTGATGCGAGTTCAGATGCCGGGCGGGGGAGATTCCCACATGGTGTGGCAGACCTCTCCTGCCTCACCCACTGCTCCCCGCAGCAGTGTATTTCCGTCGATCTGCCTGTTCTGCTCCCCACTCTGTCTCTGGTGAACCCTCTCACTGCCCCACGCCTCTGGCCTGTACCCCAGCTTGTATGCATAAATAAATAAATCTTAAAAAAAAAAGAAAGAAAGAAAACTTGCTATCAAAAATGTTTTGGTGACAAAAAAATTCCCAGGTGATGAGAAAAATAAATGATTTACATTATGATTGTTATATTCCCAGTGCAGTTTTCAACATTTCAAAAACCTTTATCTTTGTATAGAAAATGACCTACAGTATCTTCTTCCTTTTCAATTAGTTATGCCACCAGTGGCAGAAATAAAAGTCTTAATAACAGTTACACTAAGAGCTTGTTAGGTAATCAAAGGATCTGAAATAGGGAAGTAATCCAAAAGGTTTTACTCTATGAGAATAGTTCCAATAATCACAAGTTTGAATTTAGTTTATATAGATAGTGTATCAGAGTGGTCCCTAGGAAAAAGGGTGTGTTCCAGGTACCCTGCCCACCCAAGGGAGGGTGGAGCTGAGCAGGACATGAGAAGCTGGAGAAGGAGAGAAAAGGAGACACAAGACACAGAAGAGACAGGAGAAGGAAAGAGGCAAGATGGAGAGCCAGAAGAGGCACAAGGAACAGAGAGACATGTAAAGAAGCTGCACTGGCCTGGACTGATTGAGACAGATATGGGTGAGAGACCCATGGGGAAGTTAACGATGGCTGTATTGATTTGGATTTTGCTCTTTTCCTCAGAGATTTGTGTGGCTGTTTCTGACCCTTTGTATGGGTCCCTGTCAAAAGCTGTTTTATAATTGTGGCAGGCTTTCGAGACTTGCTTTGGACCAATCCTATTTGGGTGGACTTTTACCCAAAAGGGGTTGGATAACATTGGGTGCTTAATTTAGAATCTATATTGTCTCTTTTGGGTTGTCTTTTCTAATTGTATTAAAGTCTGTTTCCACTTAAGGCTTTGTATGTTTTGTTTTGATGCAGCGGATGGCAGGATCTATTTAGATTGGGCAGGATTGGGGTTTCTGGGGTGTCCCTCCCCCTGCCATGTAACAACAGAAACAATGAGTCATAAACATCAAAAATGTAATTGTTTTTGACAAAGGACTTTTCATTTTCCCTATAGATTTATATCTTTTTATTTCCTAAGTTACCTTGACCCAAAAAATTGCCATGGTGTGCACAGAAGCATTGGCACACAAATCAAGGGTTACAGGTATATGCTCTGAAAGGGATTCAGCCATCTGTGCACAGGTAAAGGAAACATACACCTAGTGTGAAAGATTTTTAATAGAATTTCTGTGCATAAAGAGAGAAGATATCCCAAGAAAACCTCAAAATTACCCACCCCTTGTGGGCAAATGCCCTGCAAAACTGGGCTGGCTCAAAACAGGAAAGCTGGGCCACTGAGGCCCAAAACCTTGCACAAGTCTAAGGTACCTTTGGTGGGGAACCATAAGAAAGGAGTTAAGCAGGAACAGGAGAAAGAGAAAATGCAAACTATACTACATCGAGATAATGACTGTCATTGTCTCCCCCAAGGAGCAGAAGGAGTCTCCCCATCTGTCTCTTCCAAGTGTCTCTACATATCTCTCCTCAAAGTCCTCTTAACAGTACCAGGGTGCAATCAAAATGGGAAAAACCACAGAACAAGTTCCCCCATGTCCTCAGTTATAAGCCAAGCATAACTGCTTAACTCCGCCCTTAGTTCCCAGGGGTCCCCTGTTCAGCAAGTCAGGCTCATGGCATGCTGGAAGTTGTAATCCTGAAATCTCATCAATAGGGGAATGGGGGTGGAGTCTACAGGTTGTCATGTGATGGAGTTCATTCAGGATATCATTCTCTGGCTCCTTGTCGTTCCTCTAAGAAGAAGGCAAATCTTGGCCTTAATCATTTTGCTGGTTTCTAAAGAATGCTGCGAAGAAGCAAAGGCTAGTTACCCTTTGTTTAAAAGGGCATCTTTATCTGGACCCTTGATCATTATGTATGTCATGTCTGCTCCCAGAACAGGACAGGAGCCGGTTCTAACTTCAAGCCTATGCAGATGGCTTTTCTCTCTTGCCTGCTGATGAGTCTTAGACTAGAATTCACTATAGAGGACAGTTTAGGATGTAGCTTATAAGTTTCATAAATTCCGGAAGCTCTCCACTCAATATCATTTCTAACAGATGAAGAAAACGTAGGTTCTTTTTGTCAGGATGCAAAAGATATCATCCCTAATCATACTGGGTTCTTCTAGGTTGGCAAATAATCAAACAAACTTCGGACAAGAGAAAAAGAGAACAAATTTAAAAAGTATTTTGATAATAATATGTATACCTCCTATATACATAGGGAAGACCCAGCATGACTAAATAATTCATTCACATCACTTCAGACAGCATCTTAAATAACTCAACTAAGACCAAAAAATGGGTGGCTCAAGGAAATTCTGGGAAGTTAACAGGGAAAGCACAATAAACAAAGGTAAGAGTGTTATACAGATTTAAGTTCTGCCTTCTCCATTGAAAAGAGTTAAGGAGTTTAGGTCTTCCAACTGTTATAGGGCAGTCCCTATATAAATGGGGTGCCTGTCTGTGGGTTTTCACCCGTGCGCTTAAAAGGGACTTACAAGACTCAACTGCAAACACACACAATAAAATTAATAAAAAGGGTTTATTTACAAAAAGGGAAGGGAAAAAGATAAAGAATAAATTGGTGAACGCATCCTACCAGTTCCGCTGAGCTGGAATCTCAATGACACACTCAAAAACCTGGCAATCCACAACCACAAGCAATAGAGTGGCCCAAAGTGCACATGTCTGGTCTAATATACCAAAACACCATTACTTAACTCCACCCTCAGTCCTCACCATCCTTCCTTCCGTGATGATGGCATTATGGGATTCGTAGTCCTTGGTGTCTTGGGTCTCTCTGGCGTGAGCTGGGGGTGGGGTCCTGGGACACTCCCCATTCCTGAGGACCACCCTCTTACACAAAGACAGTAAGGGAACTACTCTAATCGACAGAGCTCCTCCTTTGACATGTAAATATCTTTCTCAAAAGGGTGACCACTCAGTTTTCAGAGACCCTCCCATGAAATAAATCTCTCAACAGTAATACATATTTTGGAGTGGCAGGTTTTTGCTCCCCTATATTTAGAAGAAGATGTGGTTTATAAAGCTGACTGAGCTAACATCTTCAAAGTAAGAGAGCTTTTAGGCAACTCACTATTAATAGGCAGTATTTATACCCTTGAATCTTGTGGTTTATCTGTTGGTGAGTAAGGAAAATCACTTGGTTTTTCTGCCCAAGGAATAACAATTCTTGTTCAAAGAAACTCGCTTTATTTAAAACTTTGAGATTGTTGGGAGCTTTCCCTTGCTTAGAAAAATAAAGTCAGCACTGAAAGACTCTTCTTTCTTTACTTCTAAAGGAAAAAACAGATAATTCTCAGGCTTCTATGGAACTTGTATTCATTGGAAGCTAGATAGGAGTTTTTAATCACTTCTCAAATGTCTAACTTGCTTTTTAAATTTTTATTACATTTATTTAAGAAACACATACATAGTACCTACTTTATGCTTAGTACTACTCCTTTACCTTCGCCAAGCGTTTTACATGCAGAGACTATGGAGGAATAAAGTTTGCTATCCCCAAATACGTCTCTTTATAAGGGCTGATTATTTTTGGAAAACAGCAGATACAGAAGGGGCTCTGAAAGCCGTCTTTCCTAACATACATTTACATATATGAAGAAAAATCTCCATATGTAAAGAGTGAGGGGAGGTGTTTGACCAAATCTCGTTAACGTTTGTCAATAACTTAAATCTACATAACAATCATACCTTGATTACTGTGCTTTTCATGGTAACCACCTATAAGTGACCTTCTCCCAACAAGCTTTGTCTTTAGCTGAAGATAGCATTTAAGATGATGGCTTGGGCCATTTCTGTGAGTTACTCAGTTTTCCTGAGTCTCTCCCATGAATTTGATGGAGGAAATAGAACTTAATGAAAGGGGCACCACAAGACTAAAACCTGACTCACAAGGAGCTGGAGGTAGAAGGAATCAACATAACCAGTAACACAACGATAACCAAGAATCCCTAGGCCCCAGCACCTAAATTACAAAGCATAAGACCCAGTAGGTATCAGACTGCTGAGCCGGAAGGTGAAAATATGGAGATTGAGCCCATTGTAGAATTTCTGGTTTCCTTTCAAATTCTAGTTAGTTATTCAAAATCAGTAACAGACAGCTATCCTCGAAGATGAGCCCCTCCCGACTAGAAGAAGATGATAAAACCTAACCTGCCCCCACAAAGGGGCAGCTCTTCCTGCCCACTTGTGTCTCTTGTGTCTGTACAGCGTCCTTTACTTCCCTGTCTCTTTCCCTAATAAACCTGTTTAAGTATATCTAACTTCTCTGACTTGTGGAGACACTCAACGCGTGCCGCCAAAGGGGAGCTCTGGTGAAACGTTTCCCAGAGTGGACCCAAGGACCCTGCAACTCCAAAAACAACATCAAATTCAGGGGGTATACATGTTATTAAACTTTTTTTCACACATACATACGGATAGGAAAGAAAAGAAAAACCTTTATTCACAGATGATGGCATATTCACATATATGGAAAACCTTATGGAATTGGCAAAAAAAAAAAAAAAAAAACTTTCCAGAACTAGTGAGTGAAAGAATGCCACAGGATATGAGATAAATGTTTTAAAATCAATTCTACTTCTTTGAAAAGCAATAAACAACTGAAAATTAGAATTCTAAAAATATAATTTATAAGATAATCAAAAGTAGAAGATACCAAGAGATAAACAAAACATGTAAAATTTGCACTGAATACTATCAAACATTGCTGAGTAATTAAAGATCTAAATAAATTGAGAGAATACCATATCCATGCACCAGAAGACTAGATATTGTTATATCATGTCTTCCTAAATTGATCAATACATTAAAAGCAATCTGAATTTGTTCTAAAGCAGATCTTTTTGGTGGAAATTGGCAAGTTGATTCTAAAGCTTATATAGAAATGCAAAGGACCCGTAAGAGCCAAAGACATTTGGGAAAAAAGGAATAGAGTTAAAATACATGCACCACCTAATTTCAAGACTCACTGTGATCAAAACAATGTGTTACTGGCATTAGGAGTCGTATAGAATGGAGAAATACAACAGAATCTGAAAATGGAATTTCAACCAAGTTGGCAAGGTAATTCAATGGGGAAGGAACATTTTTTCAACAAATGGTGCTGGAACTAATGGATAGTCATATGGGGACAAAATGAACCTTGACATTTATATCCCACCATCCAGAAAAACTTAACTTGAAATAGATCATAGACCTAAATGTAAAAACTTAATAAATGTCTAAATAAAACCACAGGAAAAAATCATTTGAATCTTGGATAGGCAGAAGTTTCTTAGATAGAACACAAAACATAAAAGAAAAAAAATTGATAAAATTTGACCACATTTAAAACTAATGTTCTTCAAAAAACCCTATTAAGATAATAAAAAGAGAAGCACTGTCTTAAGTGAGAACTTTCCTAAGTTATTTTCCTAAGGCCATAGATTCAGGAAGCTTTCCCATCTAATAATGGAAGAAGATTCTATATGACATTTTCCTAGATTGGTTTTCCCTCACTTTGTTCAATTTGGATTTTCTAAAGATTGGCCACTGTCTCTACAGTGTATGGTGGCATTCAGGAGCAAGTCTGATTCCTGCCTACTCCCCAAACTGGATTTGACACAGCTAGATAATGAAGCCCAAGGAGGATGAACCCCGAGCTCACTTAGCTTATGTGAAAAATCAGAGACATGGAATTCTTAACTAAAGTACGGGTCTGTGTTCACCTGTTGTTTCTTTTTTCTTCTTTTATAAAAGCAACATATGCTCATGACTTAAAAATCATAAAACACAAATTAATTATTTAGGGCTTATTGGTTGCAAGAAACAGAAATTCAGTTCAAATAATTTAATCAAAAGATTGTGGGGTCACCTAACGGGTTCATTCTGAACCATGACAGATTTAAGAACAGCTGAATCCAAGGCTTAAGTGACATGTCCAGAGTCCATAGTCCTTAGTTCCAAGCTCTGCATCCCTCATGTTGTGGGTGAGCTATATTTTTACCTACTACCCACTACTTTCTCCAGGCAACCAGGGAGAATAGCCACCCACTTTCCATCTAGCAATTCAAGAGTGGAAAAACAAACAGTTTCTCAAAGCTTGCCTGTTAGGCCAAGAAAAGTGAATGATTGATCCTACCTGAATCGAGTGCTTTGATCCATCTCTCCAGCAAGGGGTATGAAAAAATACCAATTACCAATGCAATTTCCTTCATGTCAATAGAACAGAATTTGCATGACGGTTGCCTCTCTCACCTTACAATGAACTGCACTGTGTGCTCTCTCAGATTGTGCCCGCACAACCTAAGCTAGACTTCAGGTAGCCAAGTGTTTTTTCATCTATTCATCCACAAGAAGCCTACGTCACCATGAGCTGCACTAGGTCCAGAGGATACAAGCAGACACATCTCCTGCCTTATACTACTGAGTAGAAGCTCCCCCCACAGTGAAAGGCATTCCTATCTCAAGGGGCACCTCCATGTGGCCACTGGGAGCTCCCAGGTGGAGATGAGTCCAAGAGAAAAAAACACTTGTTTATGCAAATTCCTCCAAGCACCTCAAAATATATGCACTTTCTCTCAGCTCACAATTACAGGGTACCCCAGATTCTCTGAAGCACAAATTAGTTGGTCTCCCCAAGTTTTACTCAATTCCATTTGAAAATCTGATTCCAGCAAAAGTTGCTTGTTGACTAATATGGACATGAACTGAAGAATTGTCATTGAGGTTGAACAGAACAAGAATTAGGGACATTCCAATCATCCCAGAAAATTTCTATAGTATATTTATAAACTTGTTCTTTCAATATTATAAGTCCCCTGTTTCTTCAATTAGTAAATACTCTTTACTTCCATGAGTAGTAAGATATCAAAAAGCTGTCTTGGAAATGTAGCTCTGAGCTCTAATGTATTCATCCCCACATGCTGCGCAATTCTGCATATTATAGCTTTTGTTTCATGGATAATGTTCATGGATAACAATGAAGATGAAATCTTAGTGCCAGCTACTTTGTGTATATAGCTGAACCTTTTCTCCCCTCTCTTAAATTAAGCATGGAAATCTTAAAGCTAGTCTAGAGCTAACATTCTCTGCATTTTCCAACAAAGATACAGTCTTTTCAATACAAGTACACAGAAGATACAAAAGCACAAATATAAATACATGTACATTTATAGAAAGGAGAAATTGAGGGCCTTTTTTTAAACTTTGGAAAAGGAATATTCATTGTATTATTAGACTGCTTTATTTTGTACTAAAAATTAAATTGAAAATAGCAAAAATTCAACATACATGCGATATCTGAGGGATACATCTATGTGTAAAGATAGATACACTAACAAAGATTTGACGATTACATATATATGTTTTTTTCTAGGAATGGTCCATTCAGAGGACCACCTGAGCCCAATCTCCTTTCCAATTCTGTGATGAACCCATACATTTGCAGATTACCCTTTAGGTCTTGGATCCAAATTAACATTTGGTTGGTGGCACTTGTAGGGGGAAATGCAGCACAGCAGATTGGAAATTTATGAACCTCCTGGAAAAGCTATTTGCTAAACTTGTGTCAAATCTGCCTGAGCCGGCTGTGGCAGATGCAAAATCGAGGTGCCCGGGGTGCAGATGGTACTCCTGTCATGTGGCCAAGTGTTGGCTAAATCCCTCCCATCACAGCTCCCTTCAGTCAACGGAACTGAGCCCTTCTTGCAGGGCACCTGTACCCCACTCCAGTCACCAAATATGCCACATGGGGCTGCAGCCTTGATATAGGCCTAGGAGCAGAAACAGAGCAAGCTACATTCACCAAGACAGATCAAGCTACATTCACCGAAGTACAGAATGGCCTGGGCTTGGAAGAAGCATGCTCTCCCATAAGCCCCAAGAATACTTAGGAAACTCCCACTACTACCCAAGATCCCTCTCTCCAGCAAATGAAACTCTTTCCCCATCCCACTCAGAAGGTATCAACTCTCTAATTTGGCATCTCTGGACGCTGCTAATCTGGACCTGTCTGCCTTTGTACAACTATGAGAACTTCACCTTCCACACACCTCGGGTCATTTCTCTACATTGTGGCTCATCAGTATTACACATTCTTGAGTTATTCATTCAGTCATTGCTGCACTTATTCATTCCATAAATATTTATAGAGAACCTTCTATGTCACAGTTGCTGGGGATGCAATTGTGAGAGATAACAGTAATTCACATTCTAGTGCAACAGAGAAGAGGGACAGCAGATTTGCAGAAACGTTTTATCATTTATTGATAAACATTTCTCAGGCCTCAGCTTTATCAGTCTCTGGGAAGGAGTCCATGCTCATACCTAATCCATATTTGCAGGTGACTAAGGTCACCAGCCTCCAGGTACCAGGGCTTGGATATCAAGGACACAAGATGCAACAATATTTGGTGTTCAGCGGCTGCAGCAGCAGTAGCAGCATCTTCCCCTCACCTAACTGCTGGTGAGATGCTTTCCCATGTTCTGGACATAGAACCTTCTTCTGGTTCTGTCTATCTAAATTAGAAGCCTGATTCTGCAGCTTTAGCTGTACCCCATAAATCTTGATAATGATGTATTTTCATAATCATTTCCATTTAAATATTTTCTAGCTTCACTCTTGATTTCTTCAGTGATACATAACTTAAATAGAAGTATGTGGTTTTCATTTCAAATACCTTGAGTTTTCCTAGATATTGTGTTATTACTGATTTCTAACATAATTACACGGTGGTCACAAAACAGATTCTATATGATTTCAATTCTTTGACATTTGCTGAGATTTGCTTATGATCTAGCATATGGTCTATCTTAATGAATATACCATGCACTCTTGAAAAGAATGTGCATTCTTTACTTGTGATATATAGTGGTCTACCATATCAATTAGGTTGACAGTGTTAAGATTATTTATATCTTTACTGATTTTTTTTGTCTAGTGGGGCTATCAATACCTGAAAGAGGGGCTTTGTGATTCATGTATTTTGAAGTTCTGTTATTAGGCACATAAGCATTCATGTTTGTTATTTGAAGTTCTGTTATTAGGCACATAAGCATTCACGTTTGTTATGTCTTCCTAGTTAGTTGATTTTATTACCTTTGTGAAATGCCCCCTCCTTTTTATTGGGTAATACCATTTGTCTGAAAGTCTGCTTTGTCTGTTTCTTTTTTAAATTAAGTAAAAGAGCAACATTTAAGTCCCACATTTTTAACATTTCTCTATGACAACATTATCTCTTATTTTCCCATCTCAGTAATGAAAAACTGAAACATTAGAAAAGTGGCATGACCAAAAAGATTATTTCTTTTAATGCTAAAGGAAGGTGTAACCAAGAAGCTGGCCCATCCCCCACTTGTATCCCCAAAGCAGGAATCATTCAATAAACACATGAGTTGTGAGATCTCACCCCACTCCCCAAACTTTTTTTTTTTAAGGAACACTTTTTTTTTTTAAGATTTATTTTTTTATTTATACATACAAGTTGGGGTACAGGCCAGAGGCGTGGGGCGGCGAGAGGGTTCACCAGAGACAGAGCGGGTAGAAGAACAGGCAGATCAGAAATACACTGCTGAGGGGAGCAGTGGGCGAGGCAGGAGAGGTCTGCCGCGCCATGTGGGATTCTCCCCGGCTGGGCGTGGAACTCACGTCTCCGCTGCCGACAGCTCCACAGCGCAGCGCTCAATTGCTGCGCCACCGGGGAGGCCCCCACTCCCCAAACTTTGTTGTGAAAGTTTCTCTCTTGAATCATGAAAAGCAGCTCTACTCATTTCTAACATTTTTGTGCCTTTCACTTTATTAAATGTGGGGCTTTCAATAATACATGAAAAGAAAATCATTTCATGGCTAATAAAGCAGCGTTGGCAGTCAAACTTTTTTGACTAGAGCATCTAACTGTGAACACAATCAATGCAACTTTAACAAGCATTTCAGTCTAGTATAGATTCAGGGGAGCATTTCACAGCACTCTGAGGAAATCAAGTACAAGGTTAACTGTGATTTTTCTTCTGTTTGAACTTCTCAGGACATCTTTTATTCCTGCTATGAGAAACATCTGGCAATACAGATCTTTAGACTGTAACACAGAAGGTTCACAGAGGTTCCCCTAAATATTCAGCTTAGTAAAAATGGGGGGGGGTGTGTTTTTTCAGTAAATTGCTATCATTTGATTGCTAGAGAAACTTATTGCTGGTGTTAGGTTGGTTTTGGTCTTCTTAGATGTCCCCAATGCCCACACTGGATGTCTAAGGTTATTAAAACTAAATCAAAACCAATTTTCACCTAGCTAAGACTTTACAAATCAGATTCTATTATTGTAGGAATCTTTTGAATGCTTATGGCAGACAGCTAGGTGATAGAGCTTGAAAAGACCACAAAAACCCAGAAGCAAATCATCCACCGTCAGTTACTCCTTGAGTAAGACATTTTCTTCAGAAGCCTCACGTTACAGAGCATTTGCCACCTCCACACAGACAATGTTAGGTTTTACTAAAATGTTGAAACATATTTGCTTACCTGATCAGTTGGTGGCTCACTAGGCTTCATTGGGTCCATTATGAAGAAGTCACCTATAAAGCTCTGTCTTCCAGTTCAGAAGCTATCAAAATAATTCATTGAGAATATAATGAAGGCTCAGAAGAGGGTAGTAGCTGTAAAGACAAGAAAATGGTAAATTCATGAAATCCATAGGAAGAAGAATCTAGAAGATGGGGTAACTGATTGGATATGGCGGATAAGAGAGAAGTCAAGGAACTTCCATGGGATTCTAGTTTGGACAACTGAGCAGAAGGAGAGAAACATCACCAAGGGCATTGGCAGATGGAAGAGAAGCAGATACTTAGCTGAGATGATGATCACTTCAGTTAAATATGAAGAGTTTGAGCAGCCTGTGGAGTGTCCAGAGAGGAGAGACCAGGAGACAGTTAACCAAGGGAGAAGAAGGAGTGTAATGAGCTTGTTTTTGCTACCCAGCATCAGAGACCACTTTCTGTCCTGGAGGATGTACCATTGTATGAGTTTGGTGGACGTAACACTTCAATGACCCTTCAAAAGTGCAAGAAAATAGATACTGATTTTCCATGACATCTGGGTTGTGTGTCACATGACCCAAATACAATCAGCTCATTCTACTCAATACTTTGGTTCATTAGTGAAACAATAAAAGCAGGGGACAGCTGAAAATAGATTCAGGTCACCCAGTGGTACCACCCAGTGTCCTGTGATGAGCCAAGCGGGGTGTCTGCATCCTTGGTGCTAACTGTGGTGCCCTGTTCTCTACTCCTCCTCAACTCCTGCTCTTTTTCTAGCCCTGATTCTCCAGTGCTCCTGCAGACTCTGTGAGCTAACCCACATCCTCCCTAAATCAATTCCATTCTGATGAATCCAACAGAGTTGGTTTCTGTTGTTTACAGTCAAGAATCTCCAACTAGTAAGATAAACAGGAGAGAGAAAACTAGTAAATAAATCAATCAAAAAAGAAATCAGAGAGTTGTCTGGAGGACTGGTTTTCTGACTAATCAGAGGAAAGAGTAGTAAAATCGAGTTAAGGTTTTGGGAAGGGAATCTAGAAACCCTGACCCTTCAGTGGTAAACTGCAACAGTTAATTTATCACTTAGTCACTTGGAATGATAAGCTCCTCAAGGCAAGTTTGAAGACCATATTGTATAGAATGAATGAAAAATATCAGTCATAAAGACTATTGGAAGAATCATTTTTCCAAAGAGCACTGGAAAGCTTAAAAAATAAAAATGAAGAGTTTAAATCTCCAAACTTTCAACTCAAAAGCTTTTTCATAATGTGCTAAAAGCAATATCTTATGATTTGTAGTCTGGGCCAAGATAGCTAAGAACCAAACACAGAATTGCATGGCCAAATTTCAACATCTATTGCATTGACAAAATCCCTAGGAATATTATGGGATGGCATTGTTCAAGAAAGACTGACCTCAAAAGTTATAATAGGGTCTCCCCGGTGGCGCAGCAGTTAGGCGCTGCACAGTGGAGCTGTCAGCAGCAGCAATGCGAGTTCGACGCCCAGCTGGGGAGATTCCCACATGGCGCAGCAGACCTCTCCTGCCTTGCCCACTGCTCCCCTCAGCAGTGTATTTCCGTCAATCTGCCTGTTCTACTCCCCACTCTGTCCCTGGTGAACCCTCTCGCCACCCCATGCCTCTGGCCTGTACCCCAGCTTGTATGCATAAATAAATAAATCTTTAAAAAAAAAGTTATAATAAAAGTATTTGAGATGATATGGAAGACACATAGACCACCGAATATTGAGCCTTCCCTAGGTCTCGCTTGCCAGCTGAATGTCATTCCCCTCCCTTGTCTGAATGCCTAGTTTGAAGATGCTGTAATTCCTTTCACACTTCCTTTCAGAAGAAAGCTAGTTCTACTCATTCATGGGGGGTAGTCATCATTGGGGAAGGCAATGTCTGAGGGATGATGAGGAACTGTGGGGTTCCCTCCCCCAAGTAGGCCCAAGTTAGGCCTCTTGTCACCTTAGTATGAGAACAAGAAGTCAACGAAGGCCTTGTGGGTTACAGGAGGCCTATTGCTATTACTGAAAAGAATACAGACTGCTTTTGAGTTGAGAGCAATAAGTGTCCTAAGGACTAAGAGAAGCTTCTGTTCTTGCCCAAATCCTTCAACCCTCCCTCATTAAAGAAGAACTCACCGATCGCTCTTTAGAACCTAGAAGAAGTTTGGAAGGATCTCAGAGTTCCAAGTTTATCAGTAAATAGTAAAGATCTAAGCATCTCATCTTTGTTCACAGAGTACAGATGAGGTCTCCCCATCCTTGTATGTCATGTGAAGTCTCCCCCTCTGGGTCCTTGATGCCCCAGGTCCTAAAACCCAGGATAACTATGCCTGGTCTGCTCCATTATTCTTTAGAATTTATAACCATGTGAATTCTCCATAGATAAGTATGTTATTAAATCCATTATTTTTCCTTTGTTCACTCATCTGATGCTGTTTTGAGTACTTGTCCAGCTCAACAAGAACTCAGAGGGGTATGGAATGGTTTATTTTGTGTAGTGACAGCACCAAGATAGAAAGAATCTGGATCCCTGAACAGCTTCTTAAAGGAGAGCTGCCACACGTGCGCCAGACTGTCTGCCTTCACACAATGACATGAGCTATCAGTCACTTCTGAGTTATTATTTGGGACCTCACTTCTAGACAGAAAAATCTATATCCTGTGTTATCTACAGGTTGATACCTAAAAATGTGGCACTGTTTTAGCAGGTGACAGGAAAGAAGCATTGCATGCTAGAAAACCAGTGACACTTGATACGCGATAGCAACACATTTGGTCAAATTGTCACCTACAGTACATTGGGAAGTATGAACCAACCCTGTAATTCTGGAAGAAATGGTTATTTTAAAAATCAGAGTATTATCACATTTAGGGCACTCTTGTCCCTTTTTAGAATAATCCAATGAAAGATAAAGGTTCTAGGGGAAACTTAGTCAGCAAAGAATGGGCAGTAGGGAGTACAACCCTGTGGAAGTTGCTCTCTCTGCCTGCAGCCTGCGTTCTAAGTTGCCTTTGTTACAGATACAGCTCTGTGAAAGGGGAAGGATTACTAAACAGGTGCCATTTAACCCACCCCATTAATGCACTTGCCTTGGATTATAAGTTCCAGTATGCCATGAACTGAACTTCCTGCATGGGGGAGATGCTGAGGGGTAGGGGTGGAGCAGAGCAGGTGGACATTAAAAATGGAAGGCAGGTGGGCTCAGGCTCTCTTGTGTTGCCAGCTTCAACTTGCACTCTGGCACTGCTGGAAGGAGACATGTAGAATATAGACAAGTAGAGACATTTGAAAGAGACCCTTGGACAAGATGATGGGTGAGAGGCATGTGGGGAAGCTGCTTACAGTCCTTGCAAGAGACAACAACAGCTGTTATCTTGACCTCATGGTGGATTACATGGTATATTTTGAATTTGGGGGTCTTCCCTTCTATCCCAGCAGTTCTATCCCGAGGGGATAACCTCTTTCTTGTGGTTCCTTGCTAGAAGGTACCTTAGACTTATGCAAACTTTCAGGCCCCAGCAGCCCTTCTTCAGACTGAGCCTATTTGGCTGGGCATTTGCCCAGTGGGGGGATTGGTAATTTTTAGAGTTGTATTAGGAAACTATTATTTGAAATCCTTTCTTCTGTCTATCTCTCTGTCTGCTTGTCTCTCTCTCCCTACACACCAATTCTATTAAAATCTTTCACACTAACAGTATGATTCCTTTGCTTTTGTGCATGAGGACAGCCAGCCCCCTTTTAGAGTATGCACCCCTTAACAGGTGGGGGTCCCTGGGTACCCCTAACACTTTAAGTACAAGATTGTGGGGCTTTGTTGGTCAGAAAAGCTTAGCTAACTGATTCTAGTTCCTAAATAATAGCATTTATAAATTAAGAGTTAATCTCCTGCCAGGAAGTAAATCTGTGACCACGGCCTTAACCTTTCTCAAAAATCTCCTCTTAAGATCTCTCTCCAAGACAAAAATACCATCCCAGTGGTCAAGAATGGATTAAGGGCACTGATTTTCCCCTATAATCCAGCCTTTTCAGATGGCCTCAAGATAACTGTCATTAAATTGGGGATGGAATGAGGAACGAATTGAGCATAAATGTTGGAAAAACAAATGGCTAAACCTTTCAGGCTTAAAAATCTAGGTCTAGGGCCTCCTTGGTGGCACAAGGGGTTAAGTCACAGCACTAAGAAGCTATGTGCAGGCACTGGAGCATGAGTTCGATCCCCAGCCAGGGAGCTTACCACATGGAGTAGCAGACCTCTCATGTCCCACCCGCTGCTCCCCTCAGCAGTGTACTTCAGTCAATCTGCCTGTTCTGCTCCCCACTCTGTCTCTAGTGAATCCTTTCACCACACCTCTGGCCTACACCCTAGCTCTTGTATGCGTAAATAAATAAATCTTTAAAAAAAAAATCTAGGTCTAGACAAGATAGTTAGCCATTGAGAATTGCACATGGAACCAACCAGAACTAAGTAGACAGAAAGCCAAAGAAAACACAAGTGTGGCATAAAAAACATGTGACCAACCAACCTTCAAATCTATGACTGTACAACCTCTAAAGCAGAGGTTGACACACCTTTCATGAAAAGGGCCATCTGATAAATATTTCAGGTTTTGTGGGGCCTTATGTACATGAACCCACTTCTGCATTTGCAGACTCTTCCATAGAGAACTGTGGTGAGAGGGAAGGCCTTCCTGTCACTCAAACCAGGCACTTGTTCTCCCCTCACCCAGGCAACCAGAGCAAAGGCAGGTGGGAAACAAGTGACACAGAGAAGCAGGACAGCTAGCATTCCCTCGGGCAACTCTGTGGTGTCGCCCAGGTGGCAATGGTGCCAACTATCTACTGGATCAGTAGTTGTAACCAGAGCATCCCCTTTGGTGCGACTCTGGAGGGAGTTCTGGTCTCCCTGCTCCCCTCCCTGCTCAGCTTCTAAGCTTAGACTCATCAGCTTGTTGGTCAATTCTTTTTTTTTTTTTTAAAGATTTATTTATTTATGCATACAAGCTGGGGTACAGGACAGAGGCGTGGGGTGGCAAGAGGGTTCACCAGAGACAGTGCAAATGGATGGAAATACACTGCTGAGGGGAGTAGCAGGCGAGGCAGGAGAGGTCTGCCACGCCATGTGGGATCCTCCCCAGCTGGGCATCGAACTCAAACTCACATGGCTGCTGCCGACAGCTCCACAGCGCTGCGCCACCAGAAAGGCCCCTTGTTGGTCAATTCTTGAGAAACTTAATATATTTCCAATTATTTCCTTTCCTGCTTAAGTTCATCAGGTTTATGTTGTTGTTTTTGTGGTTTGAGCTTAACAGGCATGACCCAATATAGATAAGAATATCAGTTTTGCAGCCATCAACACAAAAGTATTAGTAAAATATATGAGATGCTTTGAAACTTCCAGGGAGACCATGAAGAAAGAGAAGTAAGCTGGAGCAGGAACCACTGGGAACAGAAACATTCAAGGGAGGGAAAGAAAACAATCTATAAAAGGAGAGTGAGGAAGAAAATCGAACAAGTGGGAAATTAAGAGACTGTGTGCCGTGCAAAAGGTGCGAGACCACTCTCTCACACCATACACGAAAATGAACTCAAAAAGGTAAAAAGAAGAAGTGGATCAACTACATAGGTATAAGACTGGAAACCATAAAATACATAGAAGAAAACATAAGCAAAACTCTCCACGACATTGGCTTCGGTGATGTCTGTGGGGACTCAGCTGCGATGGCAAGAGAAACAAAAGCAACAATAAACGAATGAGACGATGCTAAATTAAAAAACTTCTGCACAAAGGAAGAAATGATCATTAAAACAAAAAGACACCCAAAAGAATAGGAGAAAATATTTGCTCATCATACATCTAATATACAATGCAGGCCTCCACGGTGGCACAAAGGGTTAAGTCTCAGCACTATGAAGCTATCACCACTGTGGCCTGAGCTCGACCCCCAGCCAGGGAGCTTCCCACATGGCTCGGCAGACCTCTCCTGCCTCACCTGCTGCTCCCCTCAGCAGTGTATTTCTGTCGATCTGCCTGTTCTGCTCCCCACTCTGTCTCTGGTGAATCCTCTCACCACACACACCTGTGGCTATTCCCCAGCTTGTATGCACAAATAAATAAATCTTCAAAAAAAAAAAAAAAAACTCATACAATGCAACAATAAGAAAACAAAGAACCCAATCAAAAAATGGGTAGAATTGATGACTAGATGCTTCCCTGAAGAAGACAGATGACCACAGGACATGAGAAAATGCCCATCATCGCTAATCATCAGGGTCACGCACATCAAAAACACAATGAGATGCCACGTCACACCTCTGAGAATGGCCTGTATCAAACTTTTAGACCAGAGAAAGTGTTGGTGAGGGTATGGGAATAAAGGAACTCTCACACACTGTTTGTGGGAATATAGAATAGTCCAGCCCCTATGGAAAGAGTATGGAGGTTTCTCCCAAACTTAAAAATCGATCTACCATATGACACGACAATCCCTCTTCTGGCATCTACCCAAAGAATACAAAAACACTAATTCAAAGAGATATGTGCTCTCCTGTGTTCAGGGCAGCACTATTTACAATAACAAAGCTATGGAAACAACCAAAGTTCCCAATGAATACAGAAGAGGTGCGGGGCCTCCCTGGTGATGCAGGAGTTAAGTCTCAGCACTATGAAACTATCACCAGCCACTGCAGAGTTGACCCACATGGCGCAGCAGACCTCTCCTGTCCCACCCGCTGCTCCCCTCAGCAGTGTACTTCAGTCAGTCTCCCTGTTCTGCTCCCCGCTCTATCCCTGGTGAATCCTCTCACCACCCCCACCCCTCTGGCCTACACCCCAACTCTTGTAGGCATAAATAAATAAAATAAATTTTTTAAAAAGAAAGGTGTATACTAATCCGAAAGGATACATGCACCCGTATGTTCATTGCGGCACTGTTCACAATAGCAAAGGTATGGAAGCAACCCAGATGTCCAAAAATAGATGATTGGATCCAGAAGATGTGGGACATATACACAATGGAATACTATTCAGCATGGAAAGAAGATAAACACATGCAATTTGCAGCGACATGGATGGAATTAGAGGGGATCATACT